>PVKM010022289.1:0-21945 GCA_004027735.1 Carollia perspicillata
CTCTGGGTGTTTCTTGGCTTGTGACTGTGCGACTGGAATCTCTGCTTCCTTTTCACTGGAATCTCTGCTTCCTTTTCACATCTCTGTGTTCAAGTCTTCCTCTGAGGTCTCTCACGAGTCATTGCATTCAGGGCCCGCTTGGCCTGAGTAATCCAGGATGTTCTTATCTCAAGATCCTTAATTACATCTGCAAAGACTCCCTATTTAAAAAAAAATAAGGTCGCATTCGCGGGTTCTGGATGGACACGTCTTTGGGGACACCACTCTTCAACCCACTGTACTCACCAAACCCACAGTTGACCCATTCGCTGATTCATTCTTTGGATGACTGTTGCATGCCTAGGGAACAACCCTCCTCTGCCATCCGTGGCCCTTGCTTCCCATCTCTGTCTTAGCACTTTCGATATGTATTAAAATTACACATTTACTTCTGTCTCACTGGCTTGGAAAGTTCCTTGATGGGAACTATTTGATGTACCTGTTTTCATTCCTCGGAAATTGAAATCTCTGGCTTGTTGTTCTTCTCTCCAAATGCCACTTCTTGGCGATCCTAATTTTTGGTGATTTAAATAACCAGGTGATCCTTCTAATATGCTAAATTTGGGGGCTGCTTAATGTCCTTTTTTCTAATATGCTTGTGTTCTTGCATCCTTTTACTCCATGGACATACCCTAGTCCTTATCGTCATAAATACCTGTGACTACTCCAGTATTTCAGTTTCAAGCATAGCACTGTCCTGTGATCGCCACCTGTTTTTCCCAGGTGCTTCTCTGGGGAATGATTTCTTAATGACCTTCGACAGCACGGATCTCTGCCCTCTTTTCAGTGTTGCTCTCAGCCCATCTACACCGATGGTCCTCCTGACTTCGCAGATTTACCACCGACCAGAGCAATAGTTCTCTGGTGTTCTGTTCTTTGGCTTTGTCATGCTCCTTTTGTTTTTTGCACCACTATTGTTTCTTCTTTATTCAGTCCCATCGACCTAACATCACATTTTGAAGGGGTTGTTTTCCCCTTCTGCTGCTCTACTTTTTTTCCATCCTTTTACAGAACGTCTTTGAAAGGCTTGTCTAGAGTTTTCCTCACCCTATTCTTTTGGATCTATTGTACCAGACTTTCAAAGAAACATTTCCTATCAACATCCCCAGTGATCTCCACATTGTTAAACCAACTGTTAAACCAGTTGTTAAATTCATTTTGTTTGTCTTCCTCTTAAGTGATGTGTTAGCAGCGTGTGACAGGTTGATCAGTTCCTTCTCTTTGAAATCTGCTTTTCACTTGATTCCCAGGATGCCACATTTTCTGGTGGTGGTTTTTTTCTTTCTCCTCCTTTATTGCCTGCCTGTCTGTGCTTGCTTTCTTTTGCTGGTTCCTCCTCATTGTCCCCCGTGTTATCTCCAAATTGCATCAAAGTTAAATTCTTAATTTGCCTCTTCTTTTTATCTGTCTTCACTTTTTAAAATTTTTTAAAAACTTTTAAATACTTTATTTATTTATCTTTAGAGGGGAAAGGAAGGAGAGAGGGAGAGAAATATCAATGTATGGTTGCCTCTCTTGCATCCCATGCTGGGAACTGGCCTGAAACCTAGGCATGTGCCCTGACTGGGAATCAAACCAGGACCCTTTGGTTCCCAGGCCTGCACTCAATCCACTGAGCTACACCAGCCCAGGCTGCCTTCACTTTTAAAAATGATCTCACTGAGTCTTATGGCTTCAAACATCAAAATTGCAACCTTCATCCTGGACCTCTGCTCCAAACTGCTGACTAATACATCCAATGGAACATTGGACAGTTCCAGTTGAATTTCTAACAGATATCTCAGACTCCAGACTGAGCATCTGATCTTACTCCCCAAATTGGCTTCGCTGTTTAATTAATGGAATTTCTCTTCTAGAGTCCTCCTTGATTCTGGTCTTTCTCACGTGTATCATTGGCTGTAGTCCAAACACACCTGCAATCAGACTACATTTTCCTACCCCTTCCACTGCTACCAGATGGCTTCAAGTCACTGTTACTATTTTAATGTAAATTCTCCCTGTTTCTGCCCTTGATTTTACAGTGTGTTCTCCATACAGCAGCCAGGGTGGGGCACAGGGTGGGCTTTAAGTACGAGATTATGCCACTGCTCTGCCGAAATCCCTCCTTTAGCGCCCATTTCATTTGGGGCGATAGAGCCCTGCTGGGGTTTACAAGGCTCCCCTCTCTCCAGGCCTCTCTCTCATGCCGTCCGGACCTTCTCTCCCAGGATCTCATGCTGTTTCAGCAACTGTGGCCTCTCTGCCCGCCCTCCAGCACATTAGGAATCTAATGGGCTTTGACATTTGTTCTTTCCTCTGCCCAGGAAACTATTCCCCAGGATAGCTTGCAACGCTTTAAATTTTCTTGTAATGTCTGCTCCGACTCTTCTACTTAAAATTGTGTCCCCAACTCCCTTCCAGAACAGGGAAACAAAGAAACACTGGTAACGAATAGATCTCAATGGAGAAAAGTAACATGATTGGAAAATGCAGTATTGGTATTAAGTACAAATTGTTGAAAACAGAATTGCATTCTGTAAGGCAATAAAAATGAAAACTTGAAACTAAAATTTCGAACTAGATCTGCACTTACATTTTAGGAATACTTAGTAAGTGACAACGTTCTTGGCTAGAGGTTGTGTCTTCTGATTCTAAATATCCTCATTACCTAATTATCCTCCTCTCTTACTCCCTTCTTTCCTCATGTGCCTTTTGCTTCTCTCCTTATTTTTCCCTCTTATAGATGTGTGAATAAGCAACGAACATACTTTCCCTCTATCCTCTAGGTTGCTTTTTAAAAGATATTTAAAGCCAGTAATGGCCCTGTATGAAACAATGCTTATTATAACTACTAGGGAAGATATATGGCCCTTTGTAATTATACTATACAGTTTCATACATAGATCTAGCTTTGAGTCATTTTAATCGTATTTCTGTCCAAACAAACTTGATTTAAAATCTTTCTGTAGATTATTATGTGTCAGGTATCTTACTGAAGTCATATATAGTTTATGCTCCTGATTTTTTGAACCAGGAAATTCTCCACTGTAAAGAAAAAAAGTCATCAAATTTATCTAGCCTGCCAACTTTGTTAGTTCCTGTAATGTTCTCTCAATAATGGCTCATTATTTCTCTCCTTGTTCTCATTCTTTTAGAAGGCATGGCTGGTAACAATAACTTTTTTTTGTTGTTTTATATATCTTTCTCCCTTTTGTGCCACTAACACCTATAGTTATTGCACTTAGCTCAATTTTATAATTATAGTATGTACTCATTCTCCTAACCACGTACAGATTAACCTGCACAAATCAGTCCATAAAAATCAGCACGTTCTTCACAAAGTGGTGGATACTGAGGCACAGAAGGTGAAGTGCTGGAAATGGTGCTCTGTAGGGAAGGCAGGGCAACAGTTTGGAGATCCTCTTTGATGGTATCAAGGTCCACATTTACAAAGAGATAGATTAAATTTCAAGTAAAAATGCGAATAAGTTATTTCGGCCATTGCCCCCAATTTTCATTTTAACGTGAAGTTTTATTCCCCGGCCCCATACGCCTCAGAGACCTCTAATTCAAACTCCTCGCGGTGGTCTCTAGACCCTTTCTCCTGCCGAGGGCTGTTCCCGAGGCTCCCAGCTGCCTCTGAGCTGCCTCTTGGTCATTGCGGAGGTCTCAGCTTTTACAGGTGCACATGTGAAGTTCCTCTGTCGTTCCCTTTAGAATGCTTACCGTGATACAATTATTTTTTATTGTTAGACTCTTTTTTTCCTGTTGCCCCAGGAATTTTCGGTCACCATCTTCTTTGCTGAGAATAAGAGAGCCCCTTCCCTGGGGGCAGCGGGCGCGGGATGCACAGAGGGTCAGAGCTGTGATGAGCCGTGAGCTAGTGGTTCACGTGCAAGGGGCAGTCCAGGGCCGCAGCATAGGCCTGGGGTGTGAACTGAGGGTAGCGCAGCCGGGGGCACTGGGAGGGCGTGCGAGAATGTGCCCTGAGGGCTCTGGAAGCGCATCGTATTCTTAAACATGGCAGTGAACAATCACATTTGTGTTTTGAAAACGTAACTCCTAGAAGAGCGGAGGAAGAGTGACTGTGGTGCAGTAGCAGGGGAGTCAGGAAGGAAACCGCTTCAGTAATGCAGGGGATTCGTGTCGGAGGGGAGACTCCGGCTGTTCCAGAGGAAATAAAGGGAAATGCGACCTAGGGGGCGATTCTTTTGGAAGTAGAGTTGGGTGGACATGGGCATTGTTAAACCGCGGTCCGCAAGGGAGGGAGGAAAACGTCAAAGATGGCTTTGGGATTCTACCCAAGGACACTGGATGCTTGTTATTAGGCAAGAATAGGAAGAGATTTTTAGATACAGTGAGTTGCGTTGTGGTATGGCGACACTGGATGGACCAGAGTAATTTTCTGAGTGGAGATATTCAATAAATAAAATGCATTTGGGTCACAATGATCTGAGTCCTGATTAAGGAAGTGAAACAAGAGGAGGTGAGGAAACTGAAAGGATGACAAAGTCAAGGACAGAACTTGCTACGAGAAAGAAAAACCCCACGGTTTGGCCCACTAACTCTCTAAATTCTGCTAAGTCACTTCCGCTATGTCTTATTTATCCACTATGTCTTGAATATTAAGCTCTCAAGATTTTGGCTACAGCTATTTTCCTGTCACTGCTTTTTGTGTATGTCTCGGGTTGTGTGTGTACGTGTGTGTGTTAGTAATTCCCGCCTCACTTTTGCTGAGCCGTGACATTCCCAGGGGCCCAGGAATGAGCTGGTTTCCCATTCGGCAGCCCCTTCTGTTTGTTTTCCTCTTTCCTTCATCAGGCGGGGCAGGCAGTTACTTTTCTGTCACTGTTCAAAGGCAGCCCCATTACACGCAGCCATTCCAATCTCAGCCCTCCAGGCCGGTCATTCCTAATACCACAATCTTAAATAGACACATCGAGTCACATTCTATTACATGAGGATGCATTAATTTTCTATTTACAAATTGCCGATGTCCAAAAATACGTTGTGCTTGTTTATTGTCTGTCTCTAACTATAGGAGGTGAGTTCCATGGGAACTTACTGGTTTTGTATTCTGGACTCCTTTTTTGTACTTCATTTGTGATTGATTAGTGTTTGCTTTTTTAGGGCATTTTTTCCCTTCAAAACTCTCTTGGATCATGCCATCATTTCATCCGAGTTCTTCTCCCTCATGTACATTTATAGGACCAGTTTTTCTCTATCCTACATCAAATAGATCCCCACTTCCATGCTTATCACCATTTATACTCCTCTTTTTCTTAACAGCACTGACATATTTTTAATGTGTTTATTGTCTGTCTTTTGCCACTAGAATGCACATTTGTGAAGATGGGGACTTAGTTTTATTTGCTATTATGTCCTTAGAAATTAGGATGGTTCCTGGCACATAGAATACACTCAATCGATATCCGAGGAGTAAAGGACAGAATGTGTAGAAATAGAGAAGTCTCTTTTGCCAGACAGTGCAGTGAGAGCCTTGGTCAGCCAATCTGGCCATCTGCATCTTTCTGTTGGTGAATCCTCCTGTTTACTTGTGAACCATTAGGTACACAGGAGGTGAGTATTGGGCAGGATTCGCATGCAAAGAGCAACACCTAAGACTATATAAAGTTATAATTGGATAAACACTCTTGCCATTATGATATTTAAATACATTTGATCTGAACCCAGTCTCAGCACTTATGGAAGTTCAAGGCCCTTTCCCCAAAGGCTGGTAGTGGGGGGCCTTACATTTTCATGCCCTCCTCTAGCTTAAGGACTCACAGCTCCCTGTATTCTGGCTCTGTGCTCTACCATATCAGCCCCAGATTGTCGCGTGCACTGGCTGGCAGTGCCCGCGGCGTTATGGATGAGACATGAGACAAATTCACATGGACTACCAAATCCTGTGGAGGAAAAGGGGACGGCACGGCTATTCACTCAAGGGGGAGTGCCTCAGAGCGGCCTGGCCACCCTCTTAAGGGGAGAGTGCCTTGGAGCAGCCTGGCCACTCTCCCGAGGGGAGAGTGCACCGCCCCTTTCCTGGACAGAGGTTTTACTGTTTTGTTTTGTTTTTTTGCACAGGGATTCAGGTACAACTTATTAATCATTCTCAGGCAGTAAGGATTAGGTAATAGATAAGGAACCATTAGGGCTTATTCTGATTTAGGATTTGTCAGCTAAAAGGCTATGAAACTTTGGAAAGTAAAGTGTTTCTTTCTCAGGTCTTTATCATTTTACTAAGAGCATTCTTAGCAAAGAAGACTTCACAGGAATTTACATATCTTTTCTCAGGCCTGATTACCCGGGAGCCCGCTCTATCCAGCACAGGGCTACACCATCCTTTGTTATTGTTTCAGGCTTAAGCCAGGCAGAGGAGACAAGGTAGCCAAGGAATTATCAGAGACTTCTCGAGGACTCAGGGGAGTCAGGATTCATCAAAGCTGAGGGGCGAGGGTCCAGCACCCCTTTTCTTCATAACCCCTTAAGTCCTTCCCTGGGGCCTCCACATGAACATGCCTATCTTAGGTCATTCCCCCCTTGGGGAATCTTATCCATCATCAGCTAACTGATCAAGCATTGGAGGCCAGTTATGAAAAAGGGAGCAGAAGTGACCCTCCTTCCAGGGAGATAAGCTCTGTCTCCTTAGTGGCTTATGGTCCAAGGAGGTTGCTCACTCAGCCTTAGTCTTGTGGGGGTTTATAGCTCCTGAAACCAGGCAGGGCTGTTCCCAACACCAGATGCAAAACTCAACAGTTTGTTCAAGTTTCGCGAAAGAAAAGCAACAGTAAACCTACCAGTCAACCCTGTTCTAAGTCAGTTTCCACACCTTCTTGTTGTGCCCATTTTCTAACATTTTGTTAACTAGTCTTATCTGCTGTTGTTTCTTTTCTTCTGTTTTGTCCTTTACACATGTTTGGTTCTCTCTCTGTCATATGTATGGAGGTTGGCAGGGGAAATCCATAAATGTATAAATTTAGGATGCTGTTTTAACTGGGAACCTCTCCTTTAAAAAAAAATATTCCAGACATGCTTACCTTCCCAAATACAATCTTTTGGTTAAATCTCAGATAACACCAAGGTTTTAAGTAGCATGTTTAAGTCAAGGTCTTATGACTCCCAATTTCACGCTCTTGCACTACATTCTGTTCTTTTTTTCTCCCTCAGAAGTAAAAATTTTCCCCTTTAAAGACAGAGGTGGGTGGAGGTGGAAGAGGGTATAAGGCAGATAAATGGTAATGGGAAAAAAATGCAAACAAACAAACAAACAAATAAATAAATAAATAAATGTTTATGCTTTAAAAATGAGCGATTATTTCATTTATTTAAATGGACATTCATAAAAGTAATTCCAAACAAAATAAATGTATTTAAGACTGAGAAAAAAATGAAAAATATAGCAATGCTTTTGTTGTCTCTTCAGTTTTCCTGTCTTTACTCAATGTTTAAGGCCATTAATCTTGCTCTTTTGCATCTTTAGATTTTAATAATGCGCTTCCATGTCCTATTGCAATATAGTCTGGTTTCCCAATTTTATCTTGATTGTCTCTTGCTCATCCTATTAGCAGGATCTGCAAGATATCACAAAAGTGCATAAAATTCTAAAAGCCTGAAAAAGCAGTGTGCCAGTAAGTTCTCTGAGTTTATGTATAATACATTGGAAAATTAGTTAATGACAAGATGTATAAAAAGTACCTCCATATGATGAAGTGCAAAACACTCTGAAGTCAGAGGGGTTGAGAAAGACAAAAGGTTTAAATCAAGTTACAGAAAAAATGACTTTGCATGAAATATTTCTAAGCATGTTCAAAACAAAAGCACATAAGTGTCAATATAAATTTAAAAATATACTAGACTATCTTCCATGTATGACTTTTATTAATAACGTAGGTCACAAAACATGATGTTCTGAGTTTTTCCTGTTTATTAAATTGACTGAGATTTGCTTATTAGAGCTATTATCCAAGTAAGAGTTTAAATTCTATTATAAAAGTAAAACATGTCCACTATATAAAAATAAAATAAAATAAAGGGCATAGAAGAGTTCAAATGTCATTGTCCATTAATTTTCAATCTCCAGTCCCAAGCTAAATATAGTTAGCATTTGGTATATACGTTTTTATATATACCAATTATGTTTATACTCAATTTCAAATATGTGTATAATGTGAATAAACACTCATATGTCAAAATGAGATGATATTGTTATGTGTTTTTTTGAAACTTCTTTCTTGGCATACATAATGATGTTTAAAGTGGGATGAATATGGAAGATACTGAGAGTATAATTAATTGAAAAGGACTATCACTGTCTTTAAAATACTTTTCAGTATTAAAACTAACTCTAAACTTTAAAACAATGTATATTGAATGAAAGCAAATCTGCTAGAAAATGACTTGAATTTAAATGAGAGAGATAATAAAAATGTAAGACAAAGGATGAGTGACCCTTTCTTACTAGATTTTTGGCATTTTTAGAGATTATTATTAGATGATCAAGGCACTTAATATTTCAGAGTGGGGAAAATTAGGCTTAAAACAGTCTGCATAAAAATAGCTATGCTTTAGCTAATGACAAAACATATTATTAGTTCAACATAGTATGAAATAAATGTGAAAAATGCTAACATAAAATTAGATTGCATTTATAGAACTGAAGTGTTGAGAACAAGGTAGTATATTCTTTTCCAACTATCTGCAGTTGTGAAAACATGTGTAATAGAAAATGCTCCATCTGAGAAGCCACCTTGTTAGGTGAACACTGAAAATAAGAATTATAAAAATGAGAGCAGGCATGATGGCTTATTTTGGAAAACTGTGCCATATGAAGTCTGACTGAAGTAATTGAGGATGTTTAGGTTGCTACATAGGTTCTGTTGGTATGACTATTGACAAAATAGGGACAGTGGAATTTATAGGAAAGCAAATTCAAACTTCAAAAAAGGACAAGCACTTCCATTTATTGAGTGTCTACCCTGTGTGAGGCAGCACAAGAGAGGTGGTATGCAGGTTTGGCCAAGGTGGGATTTTTTTTTTAATGAGTTTCAGTAAAATGGCTTAATCACCAAATAAGCTTTAGACAACCTTTTAGAAAAATATATGTGATTTGTTACATCATACCTCATCATATAAAAGATGTAAAAAATATGAAGTCTTAAGGAATTAAATGAAAAAATATATAAATATACAGTTTATATAGAATCACAGCTATTCCATGAGTTAGAGCCATTGTAAAGATAAGGCGGCTGAGGATCTGGAAGGCTAAGTAATTTGCCCAGAGGGGGTTAGAAAACACCAGAGTCAGGGTTACCTCTGCTGTGACCTCAAAGCCCACGTTCCAACCTCCATATGATCATCCATATTGTAGTAATTAACCAAACTTAAAAGGGTTGTAGGTTGTCTGGTAAGATGGTGTAATTGCTTTCTGAGCCTTGAGGATGGCGTCCAAGTCTGGAGTAACAGCTGAGTTGTTGTTGAAGTGATTCCTAGAAGAAGGAGGTTGTGTGACATATTATCTCACGTATTCCCTACAAGTGTAAGATACTATTTTAATGCCTAAAAAATTAAAGGGATAGTGAAGAGAACTTCTTAAATATTTCATGTTACTGGGAAACTCAAAACCATGCAATTCTTAAGTGTTATTAGAATATCTGTCTCTTACCCTGGCTGGTATGGCTCAGTGGATTGAGTGCTGGCCTGTGAACCATCAGGTTGCTGGTTCAATTCCCAGTCAGGGCACATGCCTGGGTTGTGGGTCAGGTCCCCAGGAGGAGACATGTGAGAGGCAACCACACATTGGTGTTTCTCCCTCTCTCTTTCTTCTACCCTTCCCCTCTGTCTAAAAATAAATAAAAATTAAATAAAAAATAAATAAAATCTTTTAAAAAATTTAAAAAACATTCATTTCATGTCAAATTACTATCTAACTGAATCTCATATACAAACAGATATTGTTCAAAATCATGACTACTGTGATGTATTTTACCAACTTGCTTCAATTAGGTCTTTGTAATTTAAAGTGCTCAAGAATACAGCTTAAACATATTCATATTTTAAAAGCTCAAATAGTGAGATCTTCATATTTTTATAGACATTCTTATGAAAATTCCACTATTTAAGAAATTATGTATGCTACAATCTGTATTCATGAAAAGTAGATATGATTAATAACCTCATTTTAGAATGCCAGTAAAGCAATATTTCATTTTGAGACCTTGTTTTTCATGTTACATGAGAATAACATTAACACTTAATGCTCAAAAAAGCTTTATGTTAAGATGTTTTCTATTTTGATTTCTTTATTCAGTTTCCTGAGTAACATTTTAATTCAAAGCCATATTTGGCTACTTGGGATGACTTAAAAGTAGTCATGATCTTTTTCAGTATATTCACGTCCTTCCCTTATATTGGGCATATAGCCAAGTAATATTTAATGGTTAATGTATAACTTATAAGAATTTCTCATGCTTACATCAACTATACATAAATAGGCTTGAATACACGAGATTAACTCACTGGATGTAAAATCAGTTGATAATCTGGCTGCAGTATTTCTGGTCCCAGCTGGTGACTCATGTCATTTTCTGAATAAGCTATGTTCATTGTCACTCCTTGTAACCTCACCATTCCCACTTAATTTCTGATAACATTTGAAGTACTTTGATAATTTTCCTCTTATTTATAAAGCATACTACATATAAAGATTTTTTATTGTTACTTCTCTGTTATTAAATAATCTTTAGAAAATATTTGATAGCTACAGAAGAATACATACATACATTTTTTATGTGTGTACTTTTCAATGTTGAGGTATAAATACAATAATTATAGCTATCCTCTGTGTTGTGATTATTTTCTGCTGTGAGCTGCTTAGTCTTTTGAGATACTGTTCTCCCTACTCTGCAGAACAACCTCATAGGTAGGTGCTGTTGTGATCTTGGTCACACAGCTGTGAAACCTGAAACACAGGGAGGTTTCATGATTTGTCCCAACTCATACAGCTGGGAAATTGCAGAACTTGAATTTGAACCTAGGATGTCTGGTTCCACAGTCCTCAATGGGCACCGCTATGCCTGGCAAATCCGTGGAATGTGAAAGGAGATAAACCTCCAGGGTGTACAATTTCTACCCATATCTCAATTTTTCTTTCTTAAAAACATGCTAAACATTTATAAAGACCTTGGCATATATTGCCAAACTGTTTCCCAGAAAGGGTGCATAAATTTATACCCCATCAAGATTATTCCACAGATTCCATTTTTCTGTGTACCCTGCAGATATGGATATATCTTTTTAAACAGTTTTCATTAATTTTACTATAAAAGTTTCTCTGATTTTGCATTTATTTCTTACTTGGAGCATATTAACTTTCTGATTGTTTTTAATTAACTAATTACATTTCTTTTATAGATTATTAGTTCATTCCATGTCACTTTTTTCTATAAGAGTGTTCAGGATGAAAAGATTTAGCTTAATCCTTTATATATTATATACACTGCATTACACACTATATTACATAGTATGTAATGTGTTGTGTAATTAGATACTTTTTTTCTTTTGCAATTTTTTAGAATGTACTTTCTTTACCCTGAGGCAAGCCATTTATCTCAGTATGATCTTTTCTAGGCTATTTATATTGATTTTTTTAAAGCTAGCACTTTTATCCGTTTAGGTTATATTTGATTTTGTAGTTTACTTCTTGTCTCAGAAGTATTTCCCTTCTCCTTTCTATTATGATGTTCCTTGTTTTAATATGTGAGATGCATACACAAACCACACACTCTCATGCCTTCACACCCAGGCCCATTTCTGTGCTACCTCACTCTCGTAGAGGTCGGTATAGTATAGCGAGGAAGAGAAGGGCACGAGAGCCAAACTGCCTGGCTTCAAGTGCGGACCCGACACTCCACAGTGGCACTGCTATAGCTGGTGTCTCAGTCCCCTGATTTATTACATAGAGAGAACACTGGTACTTACCTAAATGAGTTCCTGTGAAGATTAATACATTAATATCTGAAGAACACTTAGAACAGTGACTACACATGCTAATTGGTAGAGAAATTATAGTTTTCACTCATGCTTAAACTTATAATATTTTGTGTATGATAATTACTTTTTCTTAAGTTTTTGACAGACTATATTTGATAGAACTCACCAGTAATACTGTATGCACAAGCACTGTGTGTGTGTGTGTGTGTGTGTGTGTGTGTGTGTGTGAGATGGCTTTTAACTAAAGAGCTATCTCAATTTATTTAATGGATATGTTACACTTTATATTTGCTTCTCTGTAAGTTTCAATAGTGGGTGATCTTCCAGGAATTTTCCTTTTGTCTACGTTGTTGAATATTTTCCACGTGCACTTATTTGTTATACCTTTCTTATTATCATTTTATGGTCTGTAGCACCTCTGGTAGTGCTATTTCTTTTATTTTTGGTATTTGTAATTTGTCTCTTTTCTTCTTTTTTCTTGGTTAGTCTTGACCAGTCCTGAGCTCACTCATTTTTTTCTGATCACATATCCGCTCTGCTGAAGCCCATGGTGGACATTCTCGTCTTCCTGTTACAAGTGTGTGTCTCAGGATTTCATTTAGGCTCCTCTTTAACAAGTTCCCATTTCTCTGCTAAAATTCTCTTATCTGTTCATGACTCTTGTCTACATTTTCCTGTAGATCCTTTGACACACTAGTCATGGTTATTTTATAGTCCCTGTCTGAGAGTTCTAACATATGGACCAGCTCTAGTTTCGGTTTCATTACCTACTTTATGTCCCCTGAGTGGGTCACTTTTTTCTTGTCCCCAGTTTGTGTGTGTGTGTGTGTGTGTGTGTGTGTGTGAATACAGGTGATAATATAGGGAGAAGAGCTGGTGAATGGGAGGCAATTTCTTGTTTCTAGAACTTCCAGGAATTCACACACAAGGCGCAATATACATATCAGTGTATGTATCTGTATCTGGCTCTACATACCTGTGTATGCATCTCTCTCTGTGTATGTGTGTGTATGTATATATACATATGCATACATGCATGTATATATGTATGCACACACATGCCCCATACACAAAGGAATATCATTCAACCTTTAAAAAGGAGGAAATCCTGCTATTTGTGACAAAATAGAGGAACTTGGAGGACGTTATGCTAAATGAAATTATCCAGACAGAAAGACAAATACCGCATGATTTTACTTACATGTGGAATGTAAAATAGTCAAACGCACAGGAAAAGAGGGTCAAACAAAGGTTGCCAGGGGCCAGGGGCTGGGGGAAGGAGAAATGGGGGAGTATTGCTCAGAGTGTACCAACTTTCACTTATGCAAACTAAATAAGTTTTGGAGATAAACCTTACAACCTAGGATGTACGATTAAGTATTATACACTCGACTATTCCATTCGCTGAGAGGCCAGATTCTCTGTGAAGTGCTCTTATCTGTAAAAGAATACGAATCCCAGGTCGCAGGAAGAGACTTGGCGAGGTGACGGGTGGGCTTACAGCACCGGTAGCCATGACGGGCTCCCGGATGCACACTTATCTCCAAACGCATCACGTTGTAGACATTAAATACTTGGACCTTTTCATATGCCATCATGCCTCAGCAAAGCAAATTAAAAAATATATGACCACATGTGTTGAACTGCAATTGTTTTTTAAAACAGTTCATTTTTCAAACAAAAACTAAAATAATGGACTCTTGGTATTTAGAGCTACACATACCTCCTTTGAACAGATGGAGAGTTTCACATTCCTACAGGGACAGTGGCGTTCTTAGGCCAGTGAGCAAATCGCGAATCTGCAAACAGTGCTCACACCATCTTCCTTTAGCCCTGGTGCTCCTCGTACTGTGTCAGGATTCTCACAGGTTTTATTAGCACTCCACTGTCCTGGAGATTTAGTTTGCAATATGGGATCTTTTGAGAGGAGTTCATTAACGTTCATAACCTTTTTCAGTTCAGTAGTTAAAATGAAATATTTTAACTTTATTTTTTTCTGGAAACGAGTGACCTATTGAAGGTATTTTAGTGACTTATCTTCAAATATCCTATGTGATAGTGTCTTGCGGCAGATAAGTTATGTCCGATTGTTGTAACTTATATTTCTATCCGCTCCTTATCCCCGTACCAGTGGGAAGTACAGGTAAAGCTGAATCATGAACCTCTCTTCCTTTATTCATTTGCACATTTTTACCTCAAATGAACAGTTGCACTTTTATGATATGAGAATTATATAATCGCAGGAGGAGAATGAGGATTTTTAGACGGGGCGAGTTGGTGTTTATCTGTGTAGCTAAAGCCTGAATTTTTTTCCACAGGAGATAACTACTTTGTAATTGCAAACTGGTTTTGAATAAAACTCCCAGAGTACCTTACTTTCAAAAGAAACAGTTAGTTTCAAGAGAACTTGTAAATAATCAATACAGTAGAGAATTTATCAAGACTTAATGAAGTAAGGTGAGGAGATCCCAAGAGTCCGGGAGCACAGGGATGGAAATGTCAATGCAGGGCACACCCGAGGCGTTGTCTGCCTGAGCGTGGGCAGCGGCTCCACGGCGGGGGGAATCTGCAGCCCAGGGGAAGTGGGAGCAGGGGAGCCATTGAACAGAACACCGCTCATTCAGTGGGCTCTCAGTGGGCTCTCAGCGGGCAGAGATCTTGAACTCACAACTTGTTAAAGGGGGTCTGTAAGTGGATTTCCAATATGTGTAATAAAGTCCTGAAAAATGAAAAGGCCCATAGTCATGTGACTGATCACCACATACATGAGGCAGATTGCCCACATTAATAAATATTTTAATAAGAAAATGTCACACGTATGTGATGGTTGAATTTGTGTCACATTGGCAATCGCTCATGCCCAGATGTCTGGTTAAACACTAGTCTAGATGTTGCTGTGACAATATTTTTGAGACATATTGACATTTAAACCAGTTGAGTTTGAGACACTGTGAGTGTGTCTCCCCACATCTGTGGAAGACTCTAACAGAGGACGACCGAGGTCTCCCGGAGGTGGGGACTCTGCCTTCAGGACTCACACCCACAGCATCAGCCTCTCTGCCCCTCTAGCCTGCGGATTTCAAAACTGTCAGCCCCCACCGCGCGGGGGGAGGAATTTTCAAAAATAAATCTCCTTCTCTCTACACGGAGCCTATTGATTCTGTTTGTCTGGAGAACTCTGACCAGTATAATGTGGATAGGGTATTTATTTTTAAACAATAATAAAACAAACCTGCCACTGCTTGCTACTTGAGGGTAGTTTAACAGATAGGCAATACAGTAATGATTTTCTGTGGAAATGATGATTTGGGGGTTTTTTGGATAGCTTTCAAAGTTGTAACCACATATCATTACAATTTAATGATTATTTGGGGATTTGGGCGTTTAAATTAGTTCTCATAGCCTAATTTCAAATTCTAGTAGTTATATTTACAGGTAGTAAACTGTAACTCTTTAATTGGTATTCCTGGGGGGATTTGAAATAAGCCCCCAAACTGAACTGCAATGATGGCGGAATTACCCTTTGTCAGCTGGACCAAGGCCAAGCCTCTGGTTCACATTTGGCTCCTCCTTTGCTGTTTCTCTTTATTTTTCTTCATGTGAATAAACAGAAAAGGTTTGGTCTGCAGAATTGTCAGCTTGGCGGTGTTCCCTAAGGACCGAAACCAATTCAGAGACATAAATGTAAAACATAATCTCCACACAACGCAAACTTTAGTGGGGTTCCTCTGCTTTTCTTTGAAGTCCCAGACTGTTCAAGGTTATTCTAGGAATTGAAGCCGAAGAGACTGTGGAGTGTGAGAGAGACATACAAACACACGCCGGAGACAACTGCCAGTGTCTTTTTATACTGGTAGCTTAGTTAGAGACGAGACATCGAAGGGATGATAGAAGTAGTTTCTTTCCCTCCCTTCCATCTCCTGTAAAATTTTCGTTTCTTGTCAGCGTAGAGTGCCACTTATGTACTTGTCTACCACAATGACTTTTAACTTTAAAAACCCGTACAGATTCAATTCAAATCAAATGCAGATTTTCTCTATAGCTGTGCGTTCTTTTGTTAGAGACATAGGACCTTGTCGATGTAGAATGAAAGAAATGTGAAATAAGGATCACATAGATTAAAAATTCAGGGGAAGCTACAAATAAGGGCAATCTCTGAACTTTAAAAAGGTCTGTAAAGTGAGCCGTCACAGGAATGAATAACTTCTCAACTCCTTTAAAATTCATAGCCCCGTCTTGCCAGTGAGAACACCGAGGCCCAGAAGTGTTGCCTGGTGTGCCCCTCAGGGCCATGATTAGGGCTCCCACCGTCTTAGCATCTTGGCTTAACGCCTGGTCTCTGAGGCCGTCCGGATGAAGCTGTCACTTTGAAGAGACATTACGGCACAGTGTGTTTCTTTATGGCACCGCTTACTTCAGCATGGTATCTTTTTTTTGATGGATGTCTTGTGGTCACAATATTAAGACACCAGATTTTCATTTAAGCAAGTGAAGATACTTAACGAAGAAATTTTAAAAATTTGGATCCTTCTAGGCAGATTTTTAATTAAAAAAATAAATTTCGATGGTCCCCTGTCAAATTGGATTTCTAGAATATACACATTGCCTTGTTTTTCAAGAAGTGCCATTAGTTACATTTTGTTCATAGGGTGCCTCTTTCCTTTAGTCACTGGGCTGATTTTCTTGCGGTTATTTGGCCTGCTTTGCCCTGGGCTTCATTCACATGGGGAGGGGCAGCTCTTCCAGCCCCACGCCTGTGGCTCTCCCTCACTGGGCAGCTGGGAACCCGCGGCCGCCATACCCGATAGGGCTGAGGACTGATTCCTCTGGATTTTTAGAGGAGAAAACGTGTATTTAGTCTTTCCTGGAAGCATTTGCTAACCGTGGCACCTTACAGTTGATAAGAGTGAAAAAATGAATGAACCAATTCATTTGGTTCAATGCCTGTCCCTATTTTCTTTAAAAAAATGCCAAAACAAGTGAAATTACATGCAAGTCCACTGCATGACTTAAAAAAAAATCTTGTCCCTCAGATGAAAAGATGTCACTGTACTGCTGCTGTCAAAGTCAGGAATGCAAATGTAGACATTGAAGTATCTGTAGCTGAGAACATTGAGTGTCACAAACATATTTATTAATAGGTATGTGCATAATTAATGTCCTCTGATGTTGTATCCTTCTTTCCCTTCTCCTTGAATGTGGACAGCTTGTTTCTCAATCCAAGGCAACTCTGTGGTTTTTTGCTCAGAAATAAAAAAAAATCCATAGATTTAGAAAGATCATACTTTTTCCCCCTCAGGAATATTAATATTCTATTAGCAAAAATTCTTGCTAGAGCAGCTTGAAGGATTTACTGAAGATAATTGAGCAATCAATAAATAACTTAAATGATGTTAATATTTTAATGCCTTAATGAATTTTAAATGTTTTGGGGTACTGAATATTGCAGTCCATCGATGTATATACCATATTTTAGGTTAAATATAACTTGGGAGCTTATCAAATAATAATTGGATGTGTTAAATGTTAGTATCAGCAAAACTCGCATCTCTGAAACGGTTTGACTTCTGCCTTATTTCTTGAAACTGTGGTTATTACAAAACTATAAGCTTGAGAAATGTTATTATACTGGTATTTACTTGTTTATATGCTACCTTTTTCTGAAAATTATCTGCCTGGTATTTTCCCCGAGGTACAGAATAAAATGAGTCAGTTTACAGGTGTGGGCAGAGGGAAAAGAAGCGATAGTGCATTGTGTGCAGAAGCTCCATGGTTCACTTGTGACTGTCTCAGTGTCTGAGCTCCTTTTGACTGAATATAAGCAGAGCTCTGGGTCCGTCTTTCAATTTGCTGCAATTACTGGAGTATTTCTCTAGCAATAATGTTGCACTTAGAAGTTAACATAAAATTGAGCCTTCAATCAGCAATTTAGGGAGAGGAGAGGGAAGAATATCAATATGTGGTTTACAATATTTATTACACAAGAGACCTAAATGATGTGAGGATCAGGAAAAAGGGTAACACTAAGCCTTTGTCCTCTCTCGCTCAAGACGTAAAGAATTGAATTGATGCAGCAAGAATTAGGGCCTTCTGCAGGGGCAGCATTTAGTGGAGAAGATAGAGCAGGGGTTGAGTGCACGGTAGTGATGAAATAGGAGATGAGATGGACAATTTGTTCTTCAGTTAATACCCAAAGGTACGGCTCTACTAAAATGGGCGTTGGTTGGAAGGCTTAAAATACTATCTGAATTCATCCATTTGAAGGAGTTCTTGCTTGGGGTAGGGACACAAGGAAAGAAAATTTTTATATGTTTGTGAGATACACTATGGCACCATTTAAAACTGTATCTAAAACAGTCATTAGTTTTTCCAGCATTTAATGAACGCTCGTGGGATCCACGATGCTAGACATTGGGAATAGAAAGGTGTATTTGATCTGCCTTCAGTTTAAAAACCGTGATGCGTTCATAGAAGGAGAGTGGTAAGGCAAGAGGTAGTCGGCCTCCTGTGATTGTGAGGCAGCGTGAGGACGTGGGCTGTTGAAATACAGAGAAGGCAAAACACGAACTTCTTCAAAGATGAGGAAACCTGTCATATGGTCTCAGAAACTGGTTAGAGGAAGCCAACCAGATTTGAAGATTTGGAGCCCGGAAACCTAGCTTTACATGTTGCCTTTATCTGAGCTTTCTGTGATTGACGAGGAGTTTCACCTTCTAGAGGGAGCTGAGGCACTTGTCAAATGAACACCAAGTCTCCAGGGCAGGGGCTCTGACCCTTGTCATTGCCATAGTCGTCTGTCTTTGCTCAATGCGAGCATGTTGAGAATCATGCCTCAAAACTGATTTCATTTCCATTGTGTTTGAGGTATGAAATGTCAATGTAATTATCCTTGGAACAAAACTACTTTCAGGAATGAGACACTTTGTTTTGCTTCTTTTACGCATGCCTTGTCAGTCTGCTTGGGTATTTGCACATTTGTTTATTCCTGTCTCCTTAAACATCGAATTCCATGTTAATTAAAATTATTTCTAAATTGATCCACATTACTTAAAAAGTGACATATGGAGGTGTACATGTGGTTTTATTTTTCTAAAAAAAAATAAGTTTTATTAAATTGATCCTGAAGCGAGAGTAAAGGAGAGGAAGTAAAATCATTCATATCACCAGTTTTGGGGTGATACCCAGATTTAAGCTCCAGCTGTCTTAATTTTCATCTTTGGGCTTTGAGAAAATTCATGTCTTTATGTTTCAGTTGTTTTTATACATTGGAATACTAAAAATCTGTACCTCACAGGATTGTTAAAGGAGAATTAAGGTAAAGTTTGTAGTTGTGCCCATCAAAAGTAATCATGCAGAAAGTGCTCATTTAAAAAAAATCAATAATAATTGCAACATTGTTAGCTTTATCAATAGACAGATAATTGATAGGTAGATGAGAGATAGTGTTTCAAAATTGGACCCGTGTAGAGGGTAGTTTTCCTTTACGTTAAAAATGTACCCTTTATTCTGACTTCTCCCCATTGTGGTAGTGAACTAGTAGCCAGTGGCACTTATATGTATCCTGGCAATTTTCCCTTGGAGACTTTGGCTGCGGAGCCAGACCCTGATTACTGTTATTGTCTTCTGCCCTGTCACATGTGATGTCTGGGTACAAGGTCAGTCTGGGCTGGCGTTTTAGCTCCTGGCTCTGCAGTCTTGACCCAGGTCCTGCTCTCAATGCTGAACTTGCCTCTGTCTCTGTGCTCTCCCCAGCTAAGGGTACTTACAGGGACATATCACATGACGCCAAGCACTCAAGTCCCCAGGCAGACTGAACCTCACAGTAGCATTTCCTTGAAAACTACTTTCCCTCTCTTTTATTATATGAGGATATTTTATGAATCCGTATCTAGTTGCACCTGTTTGCTGAACTTTCTGCAACAACTTTTCTAACGTGAATGTACATGCAGGGGGATTTTTCTTTCTTTCTTTGGTCTTCTGTAAGAAAAATCTTCCATTCAAATTGTTGCTATGGTTCATTTAAACAAACAGTAATTTCCACATGCAGTCAACTTTAGATATCGTGGGCAGAGGTTTGCTGGAGCTGGCTTGCTGGAGGCCAGCAGGAATTCTGTGAGCAGATTGATGTGATCTCAATATGTTGAAATCAGCCCGGGCGGGCTTATTTATGCCATGATCAGGAAATGCTACCACCCAGGTCTTTCCTTCCTCACTCTGAACTCTTTTGATCTCTGGCATAAGACCTCTGGCACCAGAAATGTAGCAGTTTGGCCTGGGGTAGTAGTCGATGATTGATATGCTCCCTCATTTTAAGAGAGAAAAAGTCTTTGAAAGTCCTAAATTGTATCCCTGATTTCACCTTCTGTAGCCACTCACAGAGCAAAGACCCACCCTACTGTTTTCTGTCTCATAGTCCTAGGTGACAGTGGACTGGGTGGGTACTAGCGTTTGTGAATTCCAGCACATTAAAGTTACGAGAAAGCAAACGAGACCGTTATTATTCTAGAGAGGACGTCAGTCACCAAAGGAGCTAGGCATTGCAGTGTGCCGATTGATTTTCTTAAGTAAAAGCAAACTTTGCAGCATAGGTAATAGTCTTGCCCTCTAACTACTGCTATCAAATCCCCCAAATTGTCTACACTTAGGGAGATGTTTTAGAACATTTCTCTTGGGTTCTTCAGTGACTGTGGGCTGGAGCTTTGAAGCATACCACTGGACGGGTGTGTGGTCCGACTGAGGTGTGCGTCACATCTGTGAGTCGTGAGGAATTGATGTGGAGTTTAAACGTAATTGTAGCACTCTGTATTTTAGTAAGTCTTACTTTGTGATATTGAAGTTTGCACAAAAAATGATTTACAAATAGTGCTCCCTTGTTTCAACTCCAAGACAGCCAGCCTGATATTTATTGAATAGTTATAGTTATCCAAGTAATTCTAAAATCTTGAAATGACTTTATAGAAGTCATTTTGAATAAAGCAAATATAGGATTTTCCTTTCTACAACAATTCAGGGCTAACCTAGTTTCTTTTTCTGAGCTACTTGGGGCAGGGAGTTGGTTGTAGAACTGGCTATTAGAAAAAAAACCCTCTGTTTTTTTTCCTTTTAAGACTCACAGGCAAGGCACTTAGTATAAGTATTGAAAGCAGTTACCTTAGGTTCCTTTAAGAACTCATCCCTCACTGGTGTGGAAGAAAACGGGGGCAGGGGTGTCATTATTAGTACACTTGTGAAGTGTTAGAAGACAGATGTCTTTAGACTCTGTCTTTATTCCAGGCATAGCTGTGGTTATGCATCCCTCTTTCTTTTTGCTCATTATACAAAAGTAGCAACTTCAGGAGAAACTGTGCCAAGTGTACTCTGAATGGGAGCTGGTACGTGTGCTTAAGCTTTGGAGAGTAAATACTTCGGGCCAGACCCTTCATTGTTACCCGGCTTCACTGTACTTTGTCACTCAGCTTGATAGTTTCTGGTACTTCCAGACTGGGAACGGTGACTGAAACGCTTTGTTCATTTCAGTCATTCTATGAGACTCTTAGAAAGACTTTTGTCCCTGAGAAGACTAAGTGCGTTACTTACAGTGGCAGGACTTTGTCACAAAAACATTTCTCTGGGGTTACCGCTAACTGAGGTTTTCAAATCTATTCAAGCCGTTTGGAGCATTTAATGATTTGGCATGGGAATTAGGCAAGTGGTGTAAGAAACTCAATTAACTCCTTACTGGGGGAAAGAGAGGAGCAGATTAGGGAAATTGATACATGAGTGAAGAGTGTAATATAATTTTGACACAAACTCCTGAATATTCATTTTACTCACGCTATTATTGAAGCTCTGCCTGAGGACAATTAAATTGCAAATGGTCTTGAAAGGGTAATAATTAAGCGTTTGTATAATCCCAATGTCGGAAGATGCTTCCAGATCAACCAACCAAATGATGCT
>PVKM010022290.1:0-21951 GCA_004027735.1 Carollia perspicillata
TGGACCCGTTTCCTAATCCACAAAACAAAAGAGTTGACCTGTAAGTTTCTTTCCCCCGGGGTCTACCTGGTCAACCATGATTTCTGTCCCTTAGCAATTCATGTGACTGCTTGAGTCGCCTGCACGTGGTCCTCAATGCCACTTCTGCTGTGCTCCTGCTACACAGCCCCATCTTGCCCCACTACGGCTTCATGGCCTTGTTAACCTCGAGGGCATTAGTTTCCAGAACTGTAATATCAGGAAAATAGTAACCTTACGAACTCCAGCTTACGAGAATTGAGCCCTTCTGTTCTGCCAGGGTTTTATAGCAAAATGCCTTAAAATGAAGAGGCGTGGACATCTTTTGAGTACACAGTAATTCCACTGATATCATATTTGACAAATGCTGTTTGACTCGAATTTCTTCAGTTCTCCTCTCCCATCTCCTGGAATTTGGGCATCGCTTGATTGTCAGGAAGGGACCCTCAGACATCCAAGAGGAAGGGTCAGGCACAATGTGGAGGGAAATCAAGAAAACGTACGCATGGCCCTTAGAAATGCTTTTATTTATAAAAGAACTACTTCAATAGAAACATCTCTAAGTATAAACACTATTCACAAGAGGCTCGCATCGCTGCCTTCCGACTGACCCGCAGATGCGTGGGGCTCAGGGGTCCACAGGTGCCCCTGAGCACCAGGATGTTTCGGCTGAAGGTGCACTCGGAGGGGCGGGGCTGTGAGGCTGTTCTTCACTGCCTTTAAGAATTACGAACTGTTTCAGTGTCCCGTTTCAAGGCAGGCTTCATATGTGGGGCAGCCCTTAAATGAGAGCGCTGCTCCAAGAAAACTTGCAGAGGCAGAGTCTCCATCTGAAAACTAGCCAGTGTCTTCCTGAGGCTGGAGAAAGGTGCTATCGGGCACTTTAGAATCTTTTTGGCGTAGACTGTGCTCTCTGAAGCATGGAGGTTAGAGGTAAGACAGAAAATGCTTATTTCTCAAGTCTAGGATAAGCTACTATTAGGGCTGCTTATCTGAATTTAAATAAGACACATGTGTTCGTTTTCTGCACCTGTGGATAGTAGTGTGCTTGGACGAAAGACAAAGGTTTCCAGTCTCCCACCAGGCTGGACTGGTTTCAGCTCATTGTAGAGCGAGAACTTTAGTGGCGTGGCTGGAGCCAGATCCTGTCCTAAGAAAATCCATCAGTTACTGGGCTGCAGAGGAGAGAGCACCAGGCAAGACTGTCACATGGACTATACAAAGTAGAGGTGACTGTCAGAAAGGCGTGGATGTCTGCACACCTAAAAGAAATGAGAACCTTTCAGATAAAGGTTGAAGGAAAATAAAGACGTTCAATGCTTTTCCAAAGGACAAGGCAAGCAGTTGAATGTTGCACACCCAATCTGGAAATGTAGTGAAATAAGAAAGTTTACACATGGTAGTGTTTGGAGGACTTTCAGAAATCGGGGCAGGCACATATGTGTGCATGTGTGCAAGGCACTGAAGCTTTGAAACACCAGAACTGGTACAATCTCAGCAAACTCCTCACCACAGGCAGAAGCACAGCCTAAAAAGGGCTTCCGGAGAGTTCTTTTCATCCACGTTGGTTTCTGTCAGGTGATTGTGGAGCACGAGGCCACCCCAAACTCAGTATGGTACAACCAACACCAACACCTTCTAACACCACTGCATAGCTCCCAGCATACGTAGGATACCGGTCTTCTGATTGGAAATTTCTCATTTCCATGGGCTGACCCCAGGACTTGCCGCTCTTCTTATGGTCACAGAATTATTTTCAAGCCCCAGGGTTCACTGCAAATTCTAGCAATTCTAGTAAGCATCAAAGTTGAGAACCCAACGGAGGAGAACGAGATGTACCTTGCACCCCCCTGTGGCACAGGTAAGCAATGCAGACAGGGCCAGTGTCTCCGGAGCAGGTGCCCCCTCAGTGGACCATGAGAACCTTTCAGCGGAAGGAAGCGAGGGCAGTGAGGATGAGTGGGAAGCAGAACAGGTTCAGGTGTACTCAGTTTTGCGAATATAATTGGATGGAACATAGCCCTTCTTCCCATTAACTTCGGCTAACCACCATTCTGTATTTCCTGTAACGTCTTTAAAGTCCAGGATCTTGAGTCTCTGATTGGCTGACACACTCAGCTCATTTGGGTTCCGTGCTTTGAAGGTATAGACAGCAAAATAGACCTGTGTGAGGGAGGAAAAACGAGTCAGGCCACGGGAAACTGCTTGGAGCAACGCTGTCCAACGGCACGTGCTGCAGTTAAGGGGACGGTCTACGGCCCCATCACCCAGGATGGCGGCCCCTAGACACACATGGCTACTGAGCACTCGGAACACAGCCAGTAAGCCAGAGGAGCTTAATTTTTAAATTTTATTTAATTTCAACGACCATAAATTTAAATTATATCATTGTTAGCTACACATAGCTCATGGTTACCACCATGGACAGGACAAAGTCAGAGAAAACCAAAATGCACATCAGAGTTGCCTCAAACAGTACAAGAAGGAAACTTCAATAAGATGGATGGGATATAAGGATACTCATACTCTTCTGTACCCAAACACACCAATTCTGAATTTCAAAAACTTAAAAAAAAAGCCCTGGCTGGTGTAGCTCAGTGGATTGAGCACGGGCCTGTGAAGCAAAGGGTTGCTGGTTTGATTCCCAGTCAGGGCACATGCCTGGGTTGCAGGCCAGGTCCCCAGATGGGGGCACATGAGAGGTGACCACACATTGAAGTTCCTTTCCCACTCTTTCTCCTTCCCTTCCCCTCGCTCTAAAAATAAATAAATAAAATATTTTTAAAAACTTTAAAAAAACCACAACTACCCTAAAGCTAAAAAGGGTGATCTCCAGGTGACAATGACAAAAGTGTAAGGCAAAGAGAGGGCTGGTGTTCAGGACTTGGTCAGGGGCAGGAGTTGAGGAGGCTAGAACTGAGCTCCCCACACAAAGTCAGCGTCTGAGAAAGGGCCGTTTTCTCCCCCAGTGTGTCTAGAAAAACGGCCCACTGGTGGGTCCAGAACTGCCCTGGGCTGTGCGGAGTAGCAGACTCATCAGAGAGAAACAGGCAGGCACTGTGGTCATCTGCACACTGAGGAACGTGGCGTGGAGCGTCTGAGCTGAGAAACTCGTGTGAAAACTGGTGTTTTGGCATCCAGAGCTCAACAAAGGCAAATGCTCCCACAAGCCAGGACATGACTGAGTCAACAAAGTGAACCCCACGGGAGATAAGCTCACAGACAAACATTGTAGAACAGACGTGCAACTCACTGCTGCAAGACTGAGCAGTGAGCCAGGGGTGGCTCATCCGGGAATCTGAAAGTGGCTTTAAAATATGCAGGTTTAAATGTTCAGAATACAAAGACTATATTCAAATCCCCAAGACAATAATAAGCCATGCCAAAAGGAATAGGAAAAAGTGAAACAGAGCTAGAATTTTATTTCTAAATTCTAGAATAAAAAACACAGTATTCAAATAAAAAAAATAAGTAATGGGTTAAACAGCAGATTTCATACAACTAAGGATTTAGTGAACCGGAAGAGTGGGAACAGTTTTCATCATAACACCTTGTAAACGCCCAACAACAAAGAGAAGGGGCTCTGCCCTGGCTGGTGTAGCTCAGTGGATTGAGCGCGGGCTGCGAACCAAAGGGTTGCTGGTTCAATTCCCAGTCAGGGCACATGCCTGGGTTGCGGGCCAGGTCCCCAGCGGGGGGTGTGTGAGAGGCAACCAATAGATGTATCTCTCACATGTCATGTTTCTCTTCCTCTCTTTCTCCCTCCCTTCTCCTCTCTCTAAAAATAAATAAATAAAATCTTTAAAAAACAAAAAACAAAGAGAAGGGGCTCAGAAATCGCCCATGACGAGTTGGCCAGAGAAAGGACCCAGGGGTGCTGCGGTCACTCTCACAGCATCAGTTTCTGTGTGTGCTTTGCAGCGTTTGTCTGCGAGCCCATCTCCAGACCACACCCCAGGCCCTGCAAGCCTCTGACTCAGCCCCATTCCTGGAAAAGCATCATGTGCACCCACAACACACCTGCTGCCTGTTCCCAACGGTGAGCAGGGAGCACTCACCTGGTTGCCTTCTGCCTCACTGCTTTCTGGCTCTTCATTTCTGTCTTCCAGAGACTGGGCTGTTCTTGCACACCCTTTTGCCAGGTCTTTACCCTGCCCGTTTCGTCCTGGTACAGAGTAAGCAGCCATTTCTGGATGCCTCGAGTTTCGGTAGCTCCTCGGGGCGGGGGCGGGTTGGTCAGTGTCTCGGGCTGCATCTGTGGAGTCCCGGGGCCTGGGCTGGGAGGTGGAGTGTGGGTCCAAAGGGCAGGTGGAAAGACCGCTTTCTGAACTGCCCGCGTTTAAGGAAGCACTGAGAGTTCCTTGGTCAAGTTCCTTCGATGAAGATGTATCCTGAGGCTGTTTCTGGCAAGGCCCCGAGGTAAAGGACACAGCCACACTGCTGGGGTTGAGGGTCAAGGCGCTGTTGCTGTTCTGCCGAGGGAACCTGGGGGAAGAGCCACCGTGCTCGGACTCGGTGGAGGAGTGGCTGCCCACAGAGACGTCCGAGTGGCTGTGGCGGGCGTTGTAGGGCTTCAGGAAGGAGCTATACACAAAGCCTTTGGTGACTATAAGAAAGAAAAATACACATGAAGAGCCTTAGTAGAAGGAAGGAGGGGCGGGGGAATCAACAGAGAACTACGGTTTAAAAGCTGGGTTAAGAGTGAGAGCCACAAAGTAAGATGCCCAGTGACAGAGAGATCAGATGTCAGTCCCAGGCTACAGTGCGGGAAGGGGACGAAACGCCGTGCCTGCCTGCCAGCTCATTCCTGTTACGGCCCCAGAATGGATGAGGAATTTGGAGGCCTTGTGCTGAGTCGAGGGGGAGCAATAGAAAGGACAAGCTGGACAATGAGCATGTGGAGACAATTTAACGTGATCTTTAGATCCTGGGAAAAAAAGACTAAGGGACAGCTTAACAAAGGATGCACTCAAATACAACAGTATGGTAAAAAGAAATTTGAGAAACTGTCTTCATCGGGGCAGAGCCCTCAGAAATGCCTCCTCCTGGCCCTCTTTCCATCCACAACACTCGGATCCCTGTCTCCGGTTTAGAAATGTGGTGGGAACACTGTGAAAACAGGCTGAAGTGGCAAGCTGTTCTACTCGTTAGAACACACCGCAACATGTGTGCGGCACATGTTCACTTTAATAAATTGCCTAAGATGCTGCAGCTAAAACTTTGAGTCATAAATTAGGAACTGAGATCCCTAATCCAAAGGAAAATGTTTTATAATATTAAGAAAGAAATCTCTGCCCAGGCAGGGACCCAGAGTACATAACCCCTAGGTGAGGCGACGGCCATTTCTGTCTAGGTCTTCAGTGGGTTCCCTTTAGCTACAAAAGGCTGGCACCCATTTGTTTTGTCGGCGGGATGAGGGGGAGGGGTCCCCTGGGCAGGCCGTGAGGGGCCGAGGGTCTGACAGCTAACCCTAATACTGCGGCCTTCTTGCTACCACTTTGCAATCCCCGAAGATAATGGAGCACTTTCAACAGCTTGGACCTTTAAAGGAGTTTATCTGCCCATGAAGCCATCAGTGATTCTCGCCCGCCCATCACCCTGGAAGGCCCCAGCCTTTGTCCCTTCCTTTACCATTTCAATCTCTATTTTGGGGTAAGCAGGAGTAGGGGGAGGGAAAAAATCCACAAGTACTTTTAAGGAAACTGAGACATGTTAAAATTTTCAGTTTGGGGCAATGTGAACTCAGATGTTTATTATATATGCCCACAATCCGTATCTAAAATGCTCAAGATCTGTTTTGGTAATCAAGTACATACACTACAGATTTCAGAATGTCCCGGCAGTGTCTGGGTGAGTACTCCATGTTCAAATCCAAAAGGGATAAGACACGATTATGAATAGCCCCATGTCACTGTCGTCACTTTTTTTTGCCATCAAATGAGTTCAGGTCAGGCCGGTTTCAGCAAATGAGCTCTGAAAAACAAAAACCTTGATTTTTCAAAGCTTTTCAGATTTTGGGATTGTGGGGAAGGATTATGGATTAGTATTACTCTTTAATTCTGTGCTGTTTCCCCAGCCCACCCCATCCAGGAAAAAAAGCTGTGAGCCATTTTTAAAGTCATTCCGTAAACAGTCATGAGGTGGGATTGTTCTGGGGAAAAACTCAAAAAGCAACAAAACCTCTTTCTTACAGGCTTTGAATTCACGCGCTCATAAAATACATGCACAGAACGGGCAAGCAGGCAGCTCGGGCTGTGGTCTGCTCAGAACAGGTTTCGAGGGCGCAGGCCCCATCAGCTGTGAAACAGGGCAAGGCCTTGCAGGGGGCGCCAGAATCTCTTCTGGAATTTGTAAAAAAACAAAAACGAAACTGAGGACAGGTTTTGTTTCAGTAATGACTTGGGCATTATACTCTCCAGAGATGGACAGAACTTTTACGGTTGTTTTTCCCTCTAATCAAAGACTCTCCTATTTTTTCCTGGCCTGGACAGGATTCAGGTACAGCCCGAATCACTTCATCCTCATTTCGAGTTACAGTAATCTGATGTCCAACCTTCTTACCTCCGTTGTCAATCAGCCAGCGGTTCTGACTGCCCATGGGGTCCTTTTTCTTGATCACGCCCACCAGGTCACCTTCCAGAAGTGAGACATCCAGGTCCTGAGCAGCGTTGAAGTTCCTGTCTGCTTGATAGAGTTTTTCGGGGGGATATCTCACCAGAAGGGAGGCCCGGAGTTCCTCCGATTGCATTATGTAACTTGGCTAAAAGGCAACACAAGAAACACCATCAGCAAAGCTCTCCCTGGTCATTCTTTAACCCCGAACGCGGTCTGAGTCTCGGACCCGGGGGCAGATGAAAGCTGGCCGCTCCCCACACCTATCAGCTGTGTCTGTGCCTGCGTCAGTCCCGTGACTGGGTAAAATCCATGCTCTCTTGCCATGCTCCCGTGCCTCTGCAGCTATTAAGGAAATTTAGCACCGTTTTACTCCGTTATCTTGTGACAAAAACAATGTGGTTAGAATGCCACCTAAGGACTCAAGGCACCTAATATTCCTAGGTCTTCTTACAGTTTGCTCCATGAAGCTAAACAACTGAGACTTTCCTCATGATGACTTCTCTGTCTATAAAAACAAATAATATCCATAAAACCAAGATAAAGTAAAAGCAGTAATGCATTGGATTTCCCTTTTAAGTTAATATAAATTAATGTTTACGAGATGATATGGGGCAAAAACGTAAACAAAGACAAATGTCCAGTCTTTAGATTATGACCTGATGTAATCTGGGATATTGTAACCAAAGCTTTCAAAATATGGAGGAATTGAATTTAAAAAAGAAAATAACTCCAGGTAGAAAAGCAGTCTACCACAAACTGTTTGGCAGTAAATTAAATAATTATTTTTTAATACATGATAAAAAATAGGGAGGCCTGGCAGAATTTGCACACTCTTAAATCAGTCCCCTTCATTAGCTGATCAAAGAACTAGCACTTTACTGACTTTCTCTGCATAGACTGAAACCCAAGGGTGCTCTGCAGAGGGCATTCGGCATGCACGTCAAGGGTGAGAAAACCACAGGCCGTCACTACCAGTACCAGCAGGCACACCTACGATGTGAGCAACGATGAGTGAGTGAATGAGCCCTGGTAAATGAGAGCTCGGAGATCTTCATTCTCCGTTTGTTATAAGGTATTTAAACTCCTGTTAAATTGCTGACCTGTAGAGAGAGAGCTGGGTCCGTCTATATTAAATAGAATAACGATGGCCCTGGCTGGTGTGGCTCAGTGGTGGCCTGCAAACTGAAAGGCTGCCAGTTCAACTCCAAGTCAGGGCACACGCCTGGGTTGCTGGCCATGTCCCCAGATGGGGACATGCAAAAGGCAACTGACTGATGCATCTCTCACACATCAATGTTTCTCTCCCTGCCTTCCCCTCTCTAAAGATAAACAAATACAATTTAAAAAAATAATAACAATCACATACTGCTTATTAATTGCCAGGCAATTTCTAAGTGCTTTACCTATACTAACTCATTTAAACCTCATAACAACTCTACGATGTACCTATAATTATTACTGTGTTTTAGAGATGAAGAAACCAAGGCACACTGGTTCATGTACCTACATATATTAACTCATTTAAACCTCATAATGACTCTATGATGCAGCTACATTATCTGTGTTTTACAGATGAAGAAACCAAGGCACAGAGAGGTTAAGTTACTCGCTCATGGACACACAGTGAGTTCAGTGTCCGTACCAGGATCTGAACGCAGGGGGTCTAGTTCCAGAGTTCACATTCTTTTAACTAAGCTGCACATCCCTGTTCTAGTTCTCCACTCACCAGGCCCTGGAGTGGCTTTCGAGCAGACTGGCGGTCCACAGTCTTCCTCTCAAACGGCCTCTTGGTAGATGGAAGAGTCTCTGGGAAGAAGGTGAAAACCTGGAGTTGCTGCAGAACTCTGCTGTGCTCTTCGTGGAAGATGGCAATGAGGTTTCCCTCTCTGCCGGCAACTTTAAGTAACTGGAGTCCATGGGCAGAGCAGACAGAGATAGAGGAAAGAAAAGAACATGGATGAATGATCCCAGAAATGACAGCCTCACGAAACCCAACTGGAAGCTAAAGGTCAACTGTGTTCACTCTGTGTAAGCTACCAGCACTGCAGCCTGACACAAGGGACAAGGCAGGTAGCGCTGGGGACTGCGCGAGGTGGAAAGAGAGCCATTTAAAAGCCATGGCTTTTATCAGCACCATCAAGCGATCAAGAACCAATTCCTAATGGGCTTGACTTAATAACATATTTAATCTACCTAGTCTGAATAAGGTCTCAAACAACCCCATTGTGCATTTCCAGAAAAACACCAGAACTTTAGAGGTGAATCTGCACAGCAGGGAGTCCGGGACTCACCGAAAGCAGCGGCTTCAGCTGCTCCAGCGCCTGGTGCACAAAGTCGCAGTGGGCCTCGGCGTAGCCGTGGATGCAGTTGGTGAAGAGGCCCTGGGCGTACTGGTGGAACTTGGGCAGCTCGTCGAGCAGCTGCGCATTCAGGGCCTCGTAGTTGTTCCGGGCCGACTGCAGCTCCTCCAGGGTCTTCTTGTCCTTGAGCTTCTCCGCCCGCTCTGTGCAGTTATAGAAGTCCAGCAGCTTGTCAAAGCGCTTCTGTACCAGCTTGTGTGGCCCTGCAAACATGCTCAACAGCTGATTTAGGGGCGAGATGACGAGCCGCTCTGTCCTCTCCTTCTGTAGGGACAAGAAAGGCATGTGGCTCAATATTCCACACTCGCTATTTTCCAAAATACTCTTCAGGCTGATTTTGTTATGTCCTGTAACACCTGCTTCACTCTTAGTGCACAAGCTACACCCATGCAGATCCAAGTGTCCTGTTCACCCGACACCCTATGTACACACATACACACTCCACAAAAAATCTGTGTGAATACATATAGGCGCTACCAATCCACTTAACTTACTGAAAATCATGGGTTTTGTTTTTTAAGATTTTATTTCCTTAGAAAGAGGGGAAGAGAGGGAGAGAGAGAAACATCAATGTGTGGTTGCCTTTCACACGCCCCCTCACCGGGGACCAGGCCTGCAACCCAGGCATGTGCCCTGACTCAGAATTGAACCAGCGAGTCAGTCTGGCTCTCAATCCACTGAGCCACACCAGCCAGGGCTGAAAATCATGTTTTGAATATAAAATCCCGACACAATTACCCTGGAGGATGGCCGGAACTCCTAATGCACAGGGCGCATCTTTGTGGAATTAACGTTTCCATAAGCAGGAGGTCAGAAAGAATCCAGGAAGAGGCCCGACCCATGAAAAGTGTGTTGAAGATAGTCACTTACAAAATTTGTGAAGAGCTGGTCACTGATGTAGCGATGCACCTTCTCGAACTGCTCCAAGTCCTTGTGTCCCTTCTCCATGCACACGTCCCACATGCTCACAGCAGCCACCACTTTCACACAGGCCGATTCCTGGGGCCAATTAGAAACAAACACAAATAAGATCAAACAGAGCTTTCTAGCCTTCATCATTCATCCTCGATAGCAGCCTGGGACAAAGGGCTCCAGAATTAAACTGTTTCTCTACAGTGTAGCATTTTAGTTTTGAAACAAGCACTCTCTCATAAACTATGGTTTACGGGCACAGGGGGAAAAGCCTGAGACTTCTAATCATGGAAACACTGGTGAGGGCTTTTATCATGTCTTTAGCATTTCCCTATGTCCCTAACTTGAGGGTTTCTTAATGCATCAAGAAGTAAATTATTAGACTAGAGTCAATCCCTGCAGGGTTATGATCATGAACGATCATCTTTCCTCCCTGAGTCTTGGCTCCTGCCGCCACCTCCAAACCAACCACGCACTGCCCTGTGGGTAAGTGTGGCTTTGCTTCTCGCACTCAGACTCTGGCGCTCCTGATCACACTAGCTCCGCTTTTTCCTTGCAAAAATACCTCCTTATACATAGTATCACTTATGTGAAGGCAAGACTCAATTATAGGATGCTGGAAAAAAAAATGAAAAAAATAAGCGAATGTGTATAAGCACTCACTAACTGACCCCAACAGTTTTTAAAGCCCAGGCTGGTTTTCTTTGGCTGCACAAAACTATGCTGAGCTTCTGCCTTCTTTATTTAAGTTTAGAGAAAGCTTGTTATTTTGATGCTAACCCAAATAAAATCTAAAACTCCATTAATGTATTTCAAGGGTAAATGAAATCCCTAACACAAAACCATCAGTGCCTCACATACTGGTTGGACATTTTGCTTTATTTATTTATTTATTTATTTATTTTTCAGAGGGGAAGGTTCATTTTTTTTAAAGTTTATTTTAGTTGCTGTTCAAGTACAGTTTTCTGTCTTTTACGCCCAACCCAGCCCACACCCCCTCATTGGTTTGACATTTTATTTTACCACATTTTTAGACCTCTTGTCTTTAAATCCTCTATCTATACAAATAAATAAAGCCAGTGTTTTGTAGGAAAGATAAGGTGGGGAATCTTTCTAATTCCACCTAAGTAGGAGAAGAAATGGAAAACATGATTTCCTCTTACATTCTTTTAAAGGAATGTCGTGAAGCTGCAAAATATCAGTCCACATGCCAATGTGGAGACCAAATTGTACAGTCCGTGCCCCTCAGCTTATGTCCTTGCTGGCTCTCTCTATCAGCCAACCCATTATCTGATGTTATTATCACCAGGGCTTTTCATTTTATGTCACTTATGAAACTGTTGAACATTTTCTCCCTTAACTTCCACTGTTAGCAATCATAACCAAATTGATCTGCCCATCAAGTGGCTGTCAGTGTTCCATGTGTCCTGCCTCAGAATGCTTCCACCTGTTGCTATGGAGATGAGTCTTTCAAGAATTGGGGGCTCAGGTGTTCACTTGCTACACATTTAGAAAACATGGAGAAAATAGCCAAATAGAGGAACTATAAGGTAAAGCCCTCAGACGAGCTGGTTGACCCAATATTTTTTTTGCTCAAATCTCTCACTGGAAGCCAGTGTGCTCCTTAAAAGTTTTATAAGCTCTGATTTTTACCTAATTACATTTTCAAACATGAATAGGGAGAGTCTGATATTGAAAGGAGCTGTAGGGGGCATTTCATGCCCATGGGGATTACTCAGTAAATGATGACAATCAGGTAACAAGGTATGAAAAATGAAAGTTGAATCCCTACCTCAAATCTTTTGTATACTAAAGTAAATTCCAGCTAAATCAACAATTTTAATATTTAAAAAATGAAATGATAATTGTACCCAAACATGGGAGATACTTGTCTATGTTATTTCAGAATAGGAAAGGTCTTTTCTAAGTGTGACGCAGAACTAGGAAGCCATCAAAGTCAGACTCAATAAAAATGGAACTTTTCTACACACAGAAAACACTTCAAGCAAACTCAAAAGTCAACAAAGTGGGGTGAAAATTGTAAATCATCATCTCAGGCATGGGGCTATTTTCTCCAATATATACAGAGGCTCCACAAATCAACAAGAAAAAGACAAATAATAAATAAGTGCCCCAAAATATAAACAAACCACAGAAAAAAATTTATCCTCAACTTCTTTCAAAGAAATGAAAATTTAAATTATATTAAAATAGCATGCTTTTACCTATCTTTTAGACATAGATAAGGCAGTTTAATTTTGATAACACTGTGTTAACAAGGGATGGGGAAATCATTTCATACGTTAATATGTATTTTATATGCACATTAACAGTATCTAGCAAAATTTACACTGTCAGGATTTGGCTCAGAGAATCTAGTACACTGGGCCAGATGTACATTTCAGGTGTACTCACCAAGATCAGAAAACTACGTATCTTCAAGGGTATCCCTGTGCCAATGTTTCTAATCTTTTGCAACTGCAAAATTTAAATGACTACCAGCAGGGGACTAGTTAAATATATTCTGGCATACCCATCCAATGAAATATGCATTTAAAAATAAGAGCAAGGAGCTCTGTGTATGCAGGTACGAACTGACTTCCAAAATGATGCTATTAAGTGCAAAACCTAAGATGTTCAACAATGTGTAACTCACACACACACACGAGAGGAGAGAAGAATGTAGTAAATGGTGCCGGCCTCTATAGCAGATGACTAGGAGAGAGGGAGAGGCAGGAAGCATCATTATTTTTACTTTTTATTTATCCCTTTGGTGCCTTTTGAAAGTTACACATTTTACTTTGTTAAAAAAAAAGGTTTTTTTTTTTTAAGCAAAGGACATCTTTTTAAGAAAACTGTTTCAGGAGCCAGGGTTTTCATGTGTGAGGGAAAGGGGTATGTCATATATGCAGGTAAACACCATTCTATGGAATCGATGGAGAAACCAGAAACGGGAATAGAAAGGGTCCTAGTCCTGGCTCCGACTGCGGGAGGACACGCTGCCCGGGACGGGGCGGGCTGCCCCGGGCCCCGCTCCCCTGTTCCGCCGGCTCCCCAGACCCAGCCAAGGTTCTAACCACCTCAGAGGCATTCTGCACAGCAAGCGGACGAGCTGAAAATGAGTATTACTATTAGAAAGACCTCCCTAGGAACTATTCTCTTCCCATTCTATCTTTAAAATGATTGTGACAGAATGGACTCTGATAAGTGCTCCTTATATAACTAGATACTGGAGACAATAAAAACAGTGGTGGGGAAGACTGAGAGGGAGGGAGAGCTGGACCACTTAAAATGAACACAAGTGCTGATCTTCTAAAGGTTAACTTTTTTTCAAAGATTTTATTTATTTTTAGACAGAGGGGAAGCGAGGGAAAAAGAGAGGGAGAGAAACACCACTGTGAGGTTGCCTCTCGCATGCCCCACACCGGGGAACCTGGCCCACAACCCAGGCATGTGCCCCAACTGGGAATCAAACTGGCAACCCTTTGACTCACAGACCAGCACTCAATCCACTGAGCCACACTAGCCACAGCTAAAGGTTATTTAACTTTTAAATAACCTATGGGGTTGGCCAAAAAGTCTGTTTAGTTTTTTCTGTACAGTGGTTCTAGTAGTGCTTAGTTGTCTTTAACTTCATTCAAAACAATTTTGTTAGATGTATTGTGACAGCTATCATATCGGTGTACATTTAAGAAAATGCTTATGAAATTGGTGAATTTTTGTGCAGCCATTTTAATATTGAAGATGGAAGAAAATACACAACATTTTGGCATATTACACTTTTTTATTTCAAGAAAGGTAATAATGCAACTGCCATGCACACAAAAATATTTGTGTAGTGTTTGGAGAAGGTGCTGTGACTAATTAAATGTGTCAAAAGTGGTTTGTGAAGTTTCTTGGTCCTACTGACATTCTGGCCAAATAATTCTTTGCTGTGGGGCTGTCTCACGCACTGGAAGATGTTCAGCCGCACCCCAGCCTCTGCCCACTAGAACCCAATAGCGGGAGATGGCTGATATACTCAAAATATCCAAATCAATAAAGTTGTTGGTGAAAATGAAAAAGTGTCTTTAATTTAATGGAAAAAACTAAATGGAATTTTTGACCAACCCAATATAATTAAAAATATGTCATGACATAATGTTCATTTGAATCCAGATTATTCAATATTCAACAATACTCTGGATGAACAGGAAAGTGGACCGAGTGACACCGTGTGTGACCCAAACTACAGCGACGTCTGCACTCACCCGGATGTGCTGGAGGTAGAGAGACAGATCTCGGATGAAAGATTTGATCAGTCTTTCTTGCATTCGGAAGTTCTTTTCTGTTTCCTCAAATGCTTCATCTTTTATCTGTTCAAAATGAGCAAGTACTGTTAGCAGATCGGGACTCTCCCTCCATCTGTCTGATTGACAAAAGTATCTTTCTTAAGAACATCTTTAGTTTAAATTTTAAACCTGATATAGCCCTGAATCATACTAAATTGAATTTAAACACCTCTACGTGGCTTTGAAAGATCTCCCAAATATATAAGCCCCCCATCCCCGCCAGTCCCTGCCTTCAGACCTTGCCTCCTCTGCTCCTAACAGAAACCCCTGCTCTGGTAGGTCAGGCCGCTCCCTCCACCAGTCTCGCTGGCACCTGCCACATGTGATGATTCTGTGCCTTCGCCCCATGCTGTTTCCTTGCCTGGTATGCCCTCTGCTTTCCCTATGCCCAATCTGCCCTCTTGCTTTAAAAGTCTCAGAATAAGTCTCTTGGCAACATGAAGCTTATGCTCATTGAGCTCATTTTCTTAAATACTCTACAGTGTGTACAGAACAAACTGCAAAATTTAGCGACTGACTTTTTTCTAGCTTGCATTTCCCCTTACTGGTACCGTGTATACACAGTATAGTGTGTGAAGGCTGGAGACCTTGGATCTACCCTCAGGATTGCCCACAAACTGGTTTTCACATCACTCCATCCCTCAGACTGTATTTCCTTATGTGTGACATATGGTGTTGAACTTGGGTGAGCTCTTAAATCCTTTCTAGGTTAATAGGTCTGCAATTTTAATTTTGTCTCCCTAAATAAATTATAAGCGTCTTATGGGTGTCTAAAGCCACAATTATTATAAGGTGAAAGATTTTGGCCTTCTGATTTGCCTTCATGCACACTGGCAGCTCACCAAGGCAACGAGAGAGGGCTGGGTGGGTGGACTGACATCACCAGTAGCTGCAGGGCCCTGTACCCACCAGCCAGCAAACGCCAGGGAGGCGCTAAGTGGGGAGTCATTTCAATTGACACCATGCAGGCTGCCCCATGGAGCCCTGCAAAGCTGCCACAGACAAGCTGGACCTTCAAGCACAGGACCCTCACCTGGGGGGCAAAGCCAGTGAGGTGCTTCAGGTGACTGCTCACTCGGTTGGACTTCTTGATGATGGAGTGGATGTTCAGTTTCGAAATTTTCTCCATGAGGCTATCTTCATCGCCCTTCCGATACTTGAGGACTAGGGAGTGAGTCAAACTGAGTCAGGAAAGCTCTTTCCTGAGCACAGACTACAAAACAAGCACAAAGCAAGACCAACAACCCAAACTAGAGCTAGTGCCTGATTTCAATGAGCTTATAATGAGTAAAGATAAATTATTAATTCAAATCGCCATTTATGGACAGAGTGAGTTATCCAGTTATCTCGCACGGTGAAAATGTTGTACAAGAGTTACATGACTGACCACTGCGTCACACATTAGGCACGACCTGCAGAAAAGACTGGAGATCACAGCACACGGGCTGACCAAGAAGGCTGCAGGGCAGCAAAAAGACAATTTATCTTTGAGGAAGATGAAATTACATCAGGAGAGAGCCCAGACAGACAGAGGGCTAGATGGCCAGAGAGCTTCTGCAGCCACAAGCAACCTGACTTATGAACGTGGGTGACAAAGTTAAGCAGAGAAAAGTTTTAGGTAAAGGGGGAAGAGCGGAGTAACAGGAAAAGAGGTCATACTGCGTTACAGATTCTGAGGATGTCAATAATGCACCAGTTAGCATGTCCACCATACTGCTCGAGTGTTTGAATTAGAAGCTCGACAAAACACTGATGAAAAAGAAAAGAAACAGTTCGGTTCATTCTCCATTATAAAGGAAGAGTGGGTGGGCTGGCAACTGACTGCGCAGTGTTGGGAGGGGATGGATGGAACTCCGGCCAGGGAGGCAGGTTACTGGGTGGAGGCAGGACTGATGGGGTCCAGAGATGTGGCCATATTGGGCTTTTCTAAAAGAAGACCAGAAGCCCTAACTTAGCTGGAGACAGTAAAATAGCCAACCAGATGTGCCAAGAACAAATGTAAGCGCAGATTGAGAAGGACTGCCTTCGACAGGCTGAGAATCCTTGATGAGCCTCTTTCCAATGTCTTCGTGTCTCTTGGGAAAGACTCTTGCTGCCATAAGCTTTAGCAGAGGTGTCTATTTCCAATATTCCATGGTTGTGCTTTTATTATTTCTGTTCTCTTTCTTCCTATCACATTTCCCCCAAATTCTACTACTGTTTCTTTATCATAATCCTATAAACTAAAATCTGCCTTGCCCATCTCTGGTAAAATAATTCTGTGGAGAAGGAGAACATTCTCAAGGGCATGCCTCCTTTGAAGCAAGTACGCTTTTCTTACCCAGATCCTTCCGACGTTTGTACTCATTAATGTTGACATTGATCTCCTTGACGGCCAGGACTGCACTGGTCAAAGGCACTTTATCCGGGTGGGATTCGGGGGTGCAATTCAGCAACTCCATTAGCAACAGTGGGTAACGCATTACTCTCTGTACTGGTTTGATGAGGAAGGAGCCCAAGTTAATATAATTTGTGCATCCCCTATAAGAGAAGGAAAAACAGGGACTTTAGTCCACCGTCAATAAATAACACAGGGCCTACAGATAGTATCTGTTATTCCTGGATATAGCCCTGTCTTTCACCCTACTTCCAATTCCATTAATTCACATTAACTGGACACCTGGCAAATACCAGGTACTGTGCCAGGTGCTGGGGATTTAGTAGACCATAAAAAAGTCCCTGCTCTGAAGGAAGGAGACTGGCAATAGACAAATAGCATTTCAATCGTCACTTGCTGTTCAGTGCTATGGAGAAAAATATAGCAAGGTAAATCAATAATACTTCCAGGTTTCTGTCTATAAAGGAAGATAGAGAAATGAGTTTGTGCAAGTGGCGAGGGAACTTACCACTCGTTGTACAGGCTCCTACAGGGCGGCGAGCATGAAAAGAAAAGAGAGCTGATTAGAGATAATGCTGATTTTCACAGTCTTCTCAGAGCGTATCAGTTGGACGTTAATACCTAGTAGCTGGGTGGACAAAAAATCACATGGGGTAAAAGAGAAATTATGAATGCCTACGGTAGCTCACGCAGTCTCTTTTACACAATTAGCAAGCCCTTAACTTCACGTTGGTCTGCTTAGATATGCACACCGACCTGCCTCCCCAAGACCAGGAGACTCGCACCTGGTGGTCAAGAATACATGAATTTGTATAAGAATACATGAATTTGTATAAGAATAGTACAGAAAATGTGGAAGCCAAAGAACTTAATATGTACGACCCATGGACATGAACTAAAGGTGGGGGGGAATGTGGGTGGGAGGGGGTGTAAAGGGTGGAAGAGAATGAAGGAAGGAAATGGGACAACTGTAATGGCATAATCAATAAAATATATTTTTTAAAAAATTACAAAAAAAAAAGAATACATGAATTTGCTCTTCTTGCCTATATTCTTGTTTATTTGGACCAAACTACCTTCGTGGCTACTTCTTACCTGAAAAATGCTCACTTAATACTTCATACGTATAGATAATAGTGACTAAAATGGATAAAACTACAAGCAGGAAGCCACTTAAGATTTCCATGATATATGGCGGGGAAAGGCAAGTTACCACATTTCGCTACATATAATGCACTCCCGTGTATAAAGCGTACCCATGTTTCATGTGCACTGTACACGGGATTATTATGCCCATTGTTATGCCCATGATATGTAATCATTATACCCATGTATAATGCGCATCCTTATTTATCCCTCAAAAGTTTGGGCAAAACAGTGTGCATTATACACAGCAAAGTATGGTACCTAATAGGACCTATAATGATATATCATTTATGTTTAAAACAAGATGGATGGGCATAAGAAGTCTAGATATGCACATGGGAGTGATGTTCAAAAGGCAGAACTAAAGAGCTATGATAGAAACGAAGTGGTCAAAACTCCTACTTAAGATCTGCCAAGAAGTCCTGAAGATGCCTCTGGATCCGCTCGTCCTTCTCATAGATTTCCAGCAGAGAGATGGCCTCATCGTGATTCTGGCAGTAAACCTTGTATGTCCCTTCAAGCTCATCCCGGTGGTCAAGAAACACAGGACCTTTGAAACACACAGAAACACAGTATTTGCAGACTGTCTTCTCAGTGTCCTAAATGTAAGGCGTGGAAGCCAACTTTAAGATCAGTTAAATCCTATCACAAGTAATGATAGTGAGACTATACATCAAATTACTAAGAAATTTCCATGTAATGGCTTCAAATTCTACTTCGTTAAAGCAAAATTGAAGAGCAAAATACATGCCTTCCATGTATTTATTTTTCAGTGCACACACTCACACAGCTGGTCCCTGAAACCGTCTCCAGCCCCTCTGCAAGTGTTCTCCGTGTAGTATGTGACCAGGACCCCCACTCTCTAAGCCCCCCAAAAATCTCCACAGCGATGAAGAGATCCCACTGTGGCAGCAGTTTCCAACCTCTTCTTCATACATAAATTAAATATGCAGGACTTTAAATGAAATTTATTATGTTAAAATATCTATCATATAAACCCCTAAACATACGGTATAATAACATGTACTTTTTATAAAGTATTAAATAGCAAAATGTAGCAGTGACTCTAACAATAGTCACTATAATTTCAAAGTATAATGAGTGATAATCTGAAACTGGTCATCTCGGTTGCTTCTGGTTGACATTTGCAACAACCTAATGTGATGTGAGCATGTGACTTCAGCTGGCGATAAAGTCACAGGTCCTGCTAACAGTGTGTGTTTTGTTCCCTATAGGCATACCTTACAAAATGCTAAATTTCACTTAGAAATTACTGAAAATAAAGACATAATTACTTTTCTGACCCAAGTTCATGGACTCCCTGAGAGGTAGCCACAGCCCTCTGGTGCACAGCCTATAAGGCATGGGTGTAGCTCCCGCTTCATTTGCAGCTGCAGCCTGACGGTGCCGACTCCCTGACGTGTGAAAACTGCTCTTCCTCTAGCCCTTCCTCCCTCCTCTCAGCACACTGGGTCCCTCCTTCTTCAGCCTGTACTGCTCTCCCCCAAACAGTGCTCCTCTCTCAAAATACAACCCTGCTCACTGCTCCCCCTGACTATCTCTACCAGCTGCTTTGGGCGTAAGCCCCTCCCGCAGGGAACCGCAGCCCTTGCTCTACAATGTCGCCTCTGTTCCCTGTAGGTTATATCCCATGGAACTCCTCAGTCTTGTGAAGATCAGTGTCCATTTAAATCAAATGTCTTCCCTTCATCATAGCTCATCTATAAAGAAACTTGATTGTGTTCATCAGCATAACACCCACACTGCTCCGTCTCAGTGGCAGCCTCACGTCTGTCTAACCCTGCGACTCTAAGGGCACAGCAGTGGGAGTGGGGCGGATTCCTCTCCACCTTCAGGGCCACTCTGGAATCCCAGGGCCACCGGTTTGTCATCCAGTTTCACCATCTGATAGTTGTTGCCTGCCTCCTCCTCTTCACTGCCCCTTTGTATCTATTCCCTCCCGGCATCCCTAGAACCTCAGCTCTCACACAGCTGATCATTCACACTCCTGCCCCCGTTCACTGTTCTCCAACCTTCCCAATCGTGACTATTCTACAGCAACTCCAGACTAGCAAAGCTACGCCTTCATTTCCAGAGTCTTTCAAACTGTGGGTCACAACCCATATGTGGGTCATGAAATCTACTTCACAGGTTGTGATCAGCACTCTTTTGGGAAAATAAAACAGAACAGTAAAGAACGTGTCAGAAAACGCTGCACACAGTAAATGCAAGCACAAACATATAAATACAAATAAGTATCCTTATGTAAAATGTATTTCTTTCTGTGGGACATGTTTAAAACAATTTAAAAGCCAGTCCCTTCATGTATTACTACACACACAGTCTCCTGGTACTTCTTTCCCCCACCACCTCCTCAACCTCAGATGCATCCGAGCCCTGGACACTGCCGTCCTTCCCTCCCCACTGACCCTGCCCTGGCTGCACTGGAATCCTTCTCCGGTCAGGGTTAGTGAGTGAACTCAGTGCTGCTCTCTCCAGCACCCTAGATTCCCGTGACATTTTGCTGAGTTATCCCTCTTCCTTGGGTTATAAAACTGTTCGGAAGGTACAGTGTTGGGGCGGGGGGGGGGGAAGGCTTAGTGCAGGACAGTTTGAAGTATGCTGCCATTGGTATAATTTTTAAAAATGGGGTGGCGGACTGAAGTGAAAAATATATATGTAAGTGCTGATACATGATAAACTATCTCTGGAAGGAGATATAAGAAAAGTGGTAACACTGGTTGCTTCTGGTTGAGAAGAGCTGGGTAGCTGGGCGATGCGTAATATACTTTTCATTAGTTCTTTGTACTTTTCTAACTTTGTCACATGTGAATGTACAAAAGTAAGTTAAACTTAAAATACAGGGTCTGGCAGAAGTAATGCCTGCTGGAAGGTAGTTGGTGGAGTAATAATATGGGTGTAATAATTTAGTTTTAATTTGAACATTTCACCTGAAATGTCATATGGTATGCTTGAGCGTGATATTGTTATGTTACAGAATTACATACTTATGATTTTGTAATAAAAGATTTTGTAATAAAAAAGAGACATTATTTGTGGCGGACCCTGTATATTAAAGTAACAAACTAAACAAAATAAAAAAATGGCTTATGCAATTTGTGCCAATCTGCTGTTTGCTAATGGCTCAGTAAAGCTTTAATTTCCCTGTTTCCAACCAAGATGGAGGCGTAGCTGGAAATACTGTACCTCCTCTCACAACCAAGATTAAGAACAACAAATATTTACAAACAATAACACAACCAGAACACAGAAAATTGAACTATGGAAGTCCAACAACCATTCAACCAGACCGGTAAGAGGAGCAGAGTCAGCAGCCGGCAGAGAGGGAACGCGGCAGAAAACGTGGTGGCTGCCAGGCTTGGGAGCACCGGGGGAGCGTAGGTGGCATGGAGCTTGCAGACCCCAGATGCGGGGAGGAGATGAGCAGAGCATGCAGGGCACGCAGGGCAGTTGGCCGACCGCGGACACACATTCACGCACATATAAACTCGGCAAGAGCGGGCAGTGAGACAGACCGCACAGTCCAGGGCCCCAGCAACAGGAAGTAAAACCTAAAAACGCCAATTGAAAAGGTGCCAGGAGAGGCTCCCAGCCTCACAGGAGAGGTCATTCGGGAGACCTGCAGGATCCCGGAGTGTGCATAGGCCGGCCCACCTAGGAACCAGTGCCAGGGGGACCCAGTTTGCATGTGGGAGACAGCAGAGGGGACGCAAATTCGAGAGAGCACAGAACAGGTGCCATTGTTCCATCTCTGACCCTGCCCTACAGACAGCGTCAAAACCCTGCGACTGGGTTGCCCTGCCCTGGTGAACACCTACGGCTCCGCCCCTCATACACAACAGGCGCCACCTGACCAAAAATGACTCAAACAGAAGAAAAGCTCAGAGTCCCAGAGCCAATACTTTTAAACAAGCAAGAGATAGCCGACCTATCAGATGCACAGTTCAAAGCACTGCTAATCAGGATTGATTTTGCTCACAGAATTGGTTGATTTTGGTCGCAAATTAGATGAAAAAATGAAGGCGTTCATAAGTGAAATGATGGAAAATGCACAGGGAACCAATAGTGATGGGAAGAAAACTGGGACTCAAATCAATGGAGTGGACCAGAAGGAAGAAACAAACAGCCAAGCAGAAAAGAATGAAGAAACAAGAATTCAAAAAAATGAGGA
>PVKM010022291.1:0-21977 GCA_004027735.1 Carollia perspicillata
CTGCCTTCCTTTGGGGATTTTAACTTATCAGAGTAATACACAAGTGAAAAATTTCAAAAGTTTACTTTGCAGTGACCATATTATTGTTTTAAGTAATATTTAAATCTGGATACTTATACTTCAATATTGCACAACTACTCAGAGTACCCTCATCATACAATATGTCACAGAAGAAAGAAATAGAAAATCCATGGCTCTCCCTGAAAGTGTTTTCCTAAGAAAATATTAATGTGCCTGATATATAATTTTATAGGCTCTCTCTAATGGCAAGAGAATATGGAAGAAATCATAGGGATGAATGAATGAATGAATTTATTGTTCTAGGTCTCCTCTAGAAACTGACTATAAACTAGTTTGGCAATAATAATAATAATAATAATTGTTATTATTTAGTGTTATTATTTAGTGTCATAACACTAAATAAGTGTGTTCATAACACACTTATAACACACTAAGTGTTATGAACACTTATTTAGTACTGAACATTGCTCTAGGTACATAAGAAATATTTTAATCTTTAATCCTCACAATAATCCTGTAATTTCCTTTTATAGGTATAAAAATTAAGGCTCAGAGAGGAGCATCCCACTATTTCATAAGATAAAAATCACTTTTTCTATGTCTTCCAAAGCATCTCAGCACTAGCTATGCTATAGATGCTTTAAAATGTTCAGAATAAAACTTACAGTCAGAAAGAACTTTAGAGATTGTCTTTTCCAGGAAGGAATCTATGACTAATTTTTTGGAATACAACTTTAAGGAATATCTTACATCTTTAAAAGCAAAACTGGATTTAAAAAACATGTATAAAGGACCCATGGACAAAGACAACTGGGGTGGGGGGACTGAATGCGGGAGGTGCGGGTGGGCAGGGCAGAAGAGAGTGACGGGGGAAATGGGGACAACTCTAACTGAACAACAACAAAAAAATAAAATAATTTTCTTTGAAAAGCAAAACTGGATAGAGAATTGAGGTTCCTTAATTGCTGGCTGATCTTTCACTAAACCCACAGCCCTATTGTGTTGACTGGCATGAATATGATGCTTATAAACATGTTAAATTATAATCCTATGTATAAAGTTATATTTATATCTAAACTATGTAAATGATTTACATTTAGTAGAATTCCAATTCAAATCCTTCAATGTTCCACACAGTTCGACCTTTTAGTAAAAAAAAAAAATTACTATAGCATTGAACCATTGTGGTATAAATTAACCTTTGTATAGTAGGTCAAATGCTGTTGTCACATCTGTTTATGTGTTGCATGTATATTTGCATGTACATTGCACATAAGCATAATGTAGCAGTGCTTCCTATGTATTGGATAAAAATTATGTAAATGAGAATAGTGAGTAAACCCACTTACATCCTTAAGCAAAGTTAACATTATGGGGGCATTGCGGTGACGTTCATAAGTTCATGTTTGCTTTCCAAAAATAACCATCCTATAGACTGTAAAAAACACTGGTCCTAACCAAAGATTACATACCAGGTAGGGATGCCAAATGCCGTTCACACAAAGCAATTACAGTAAAAGCTGTGAGTTTTACTACTGCTTGGGGAATACTTTACACATTTACTTTTCCTCCATGAAAGAAACTTGTGCTGAGAAACCGCTGCCTTCTCTATGCAAATACAGAATGTGAGATACCTGAGGAAAGGGTAAAATTCAGTTTAATTTTTATGTGAGCCTGTTCAAATAACTTAAAAAATGCAACTGACATGGGGGAAAATAGCACAAAAGTATTCTTATTTCTGTACTGGCTCTCCTTAGCCATTTTCTTCCTAGAGTATAATCTGATTCAGAGCAGGAACATACAGTACAGTTAACATTCAACTTTAATTGCAATGAGGTGACAACATACTGGGTAATGAGTTGTTTATGAGTTGTAGATGTGTTTACAATGAGTTGACAATGTGTTGGATAAAGTGTTCTTCTAAAGTTGTAGATCTATTTACAGTGAGTGGTGGGGGATGTTCATTAGTTGTCGATTTGTTTGTTTACATTGTTTTCGATTTGCAATTGCTATGAAACAAATTGCGCACTGATGAAGGATGATTGTTTGTGCGCCTTAATGATTTACTGTAGTAGCTTGTCTGAAAAAGTACTTAACTCTGCCTCATCTGTCAGTTTCCACTGCAAAAGCTCCCAGTCACAATAGTTTTATTAGCATAGCATGGACCATTTGTAAGAACATTATGCATCTAGGAAATCTCAGGACTTTGCTATTCAGCCCATTGTATTTGGGCCAGCAGACCTGAACTGAATTCTTTCTGCTTGATACACATTTATATCTTTTTAAGTTATAACATGATTAATAGTCAGTTCTCAAACTCCCAGCTAATAGAAAGAATTCTACAAATCCTTTCTAACTCAAGGTACTGTGAATTTTCAACCTTATATTTGACCTACCAACTTCTGTAAAAGGGCTTAAAAAAAGATCAGAATAATTCAAGAGTAGTCATATAATTTTACAAAACACATTTTAATGTATTGGAGGACAAAGGCATAGCATGGGCCCTATGTTTAAAAACTCACAATAAGCCAATTCAATCTGCATTAGTATGTATTACTTTTATATAGGGATATTTAATAGCTTTTGTTGATAGAAGAAATGGGAGATGAAATTGAACGCTACCCACATCTTCACCATCTCAAAATTTACTCTCTGTTCCCTTATCCACATTCTAGACACATACGTATTCACAAAAAGACTCCAGTGTACACCATGCCTCATTTATATTGCATTCTCATCCATTATGATAAATAAAGCTATCTTGTAATAATTTGACTGGAAAAGTTGATGAGTCAGACTTCATGGGCCAAGCCTAACTAAAGAACCTATAGTCTTTTTTTAAGCACTAAAAGTGAGATATTGTGGTTAATTCTTGGGATCATTAAAAAAGCAGCTAAGAAAATTAGAAAAGACAAAGAAGCTAGTTAAGAAAAATGTGTTTACTAAATGGTAAATAATATTAATTTTAAATTCTATAACATAGTATCTTATTTAATCTACCTGAGGACACGCAGTAGTATTTATCCCCATTTTTCATAGAAAGCAACTGACACCAGATACCTATATTTTTATGTAAAATATCTGATTTTTAAATGTTGGCTCTAATTTTTTACAATATGTAAAGCAACTCCTGATTTTGGAAGGTCCTAATTTTACATATAAAGTATTTTACATATAAAGTAATTTTACATATAAAGCAATAATAGAAGCCCATTGACCTTTTGAACTCATGTACCTAGAAAGGACGGAATCAGAACATAAACCTAACTGTTCTGATTCCAATCTAGTGCTGTTATTGTCAGTTTCTGTTCAATTTTGTTTTCATTATGCTAGAAGTAAAACCTCAAAATATGAACCAAAACTTTTTCTTCTACCCTTTTGACCCTCACTTGTAAGAAGCACCCCCAACAGAAAGATTCCTACTAAGTCTGGTTTCCATGCTTATCACCAAGGAACATGTTTCGCCTTCATGCCTGAAGTCAGTTTCATAGGCATGGTTGTCCATGCTTAGTGAGGAAAAGGAAGACATTTTAATGACCTAAAACATTTAATTTAATGGGTATGTCAAAGAATTGCCTCTGAAGATATTACCCAAAAGGTCCTAAGTGCTAAATTGGGCTTTTGGAGACCATGAAGGGGCTCTTATATACATTCTCCTCTCTGAATATACCATTTACCACCATGAGCTTGGAAAAACAAATTCGTAGGGCATTTCAACATGCTGACCCTGAAACAAATCTGTCATTGGAATCTAAAGAAAAGGCATTGGATGAAGTGCTGAGGTGCTGCTTCCAGGGAGTCATGTTAGCATATTCATGTTGGAAAGGATTTCATATTGGAGGCTTCTGTTCATCTAACCAGATACTTTGCAAGTAAAAATGCATGAAATTTAAACCAGCTTTTCATGTGGCCATTTTTTATGGCAGACCGTTTCAGCAGTGTAACAGGGATAGACACCTATAAATGTATAATGTGATGGATTCAATTGTAATGTAGCCTAGATACATATGGAGGTAGTGTTTGCCCTTCAGTGAAAATCCATTTTTATGTCAAAAAGAATCCATCGAAATTAATAGGGCATTATCCAAGCAATAAGTAATACTGTATATACAATGCAAAATTTTCTAGCAGAAAGACAAATTTTCCCTAAATAATGTGAAAAATAACCATGCTAAGGAATAGTAAATTTATGCATTAAAAACAGTGAAGTATTTAATATTAGAGGAAAATAGGCATATGAATGACTAAGATCTTTAACTTTTATTGGAATGATATCTACTAGAAAATGAAATGTACTATTTTATAAACACACATTTACTTTTGAAACAGGCATTCAAGTTATTTTATGTCATTGTATGTATTTTGACTATATAATGTTTACTTTGCTGATCAAAAATGATTGCATTCATTCATTTATGCTTTTGTAAAGAAATATTTTGGCATTCCTATCATGTGCCCCTCCAAAACACAAGTGAAGCAGAGAATACAGTAATAAACATAACAGGCATAGTTATGTTCATTGTGTTAAATTGTGAACTTTTCAATTTCTGAATATGATTTCTAAATTTTCTTCTGAAGCATTATTTTTAATATTTAATTTTTATGAGTCCTTTGACTGTTTTCATGTTTCACTTTCTTATGACCAGTGTTTCTTAAAAATTATGTGCTCCCATACTTTCGCTCTGAAAGTAAGTTTTATCACTTTTCCTAGTTGGTACTCATGTATTTGCTCAACTTGCCCTTTCCCATCCCCAAGAAGTATTTTCTGACCACAAGGAATACAATATAGCCAGACTTCAGCATGTACTTAATACATATTAATTTCTCCATTGCATCCTCAGTAGGAACTACTGGTCTTTTAATGCCTCCTGTGCTTTACAGAATTTGATGAAGGAATATTAAAGGCAGCTGGCAGTGGTATTTAAAAATTTTTTTCTTTTAGTTGTATAATGTTTACTTTAAATGATACTCATTTTTCAATTACAGTTGGCATACATTATTATTAGTTTCAGGTGTACACCCCAGTTATTATACATTACATAACTTACTAAATGATCATCAGGACAAATCTCACACCCATCTGACACTATACATAGTTATGAAAACATTATTGACTATATTCCTTGTGCTGTACTTTACATCCCCACATCCATTCTGTAACAACCAATTTATACTTCTTAATCCCCTCACCTTTTCACCCAATCCCCTAACCACCCCTATCAGACAACCATGAAAATGTTCAGTATCTGTGAATCTTTCTGTTCTGCTTATCCATTCATTTTGGTTTTCAGTTTCAATTGTTGATGGGTACCTATTTATTTCCATCTTATTCATATTTTTTATCTTTTCTTTTGTTCTTTTTCTTAAAGAAGATCTTTTAACATTTCACATATTAATGGTTTGGTGGTGATGAACTCCTTTAGTGTTTTGTTGTCCGGGAAACTCCTTATCTGTCCTTCAATTCTAAATGACAGCTTTGCTGGGTAGAGTTATCTGGGTCCCAGGTCCTTGGTTTTCATCACTGTGACTATTTCTTGCCAATCCCTTCTGTGAAAAGTTTCTGTTGAAAAATCAACTGACAGTCTTATGGGAGCTCCCCTGTAGGTGACTAACTGTATTTCTCTCACTGCTTCTAAGATACTCTCTATGTCTTTAACTTTTTTCATTTTAATTATGATGTGTCTTGGTGTAGGCTTCTTTGAGTTCATCTTCTTTGTAACTCTCTGAGCTCCCTTGTATGTCTATTTCCTCCACCAAGTTGGATATTTTTTGTCATTATTTTTTAAAACAGGTTTTCAATTTCTTGCTCTCTCTTTTCTCCTTCTGGTACCCCCATAATGAAAATATTGTCCCAGGGTACAATATATTGTACCCTGGAAATTACCCCACAGACTCCTTACATTATGCTCACATTTTGGGATTCTTTTTTCTTTTTGCTGTTCTGATTGGGTGTTTTTGTTTCCTTATCTTCAAAATTGCTGATCTGATTTGATTCTTGGCTTCATCTATTCTACTGTTGATTACCTGAAAATTATTCTTTATTTTAGTTAGTGTATCCTTATTTCTGCTGGGTCCTTGTTTATGCTATTAAGGTTCTAAGTTCATTGAGCATCCTTATAACTTGTCTTTTGAAATCTGCATCTAATAGATTGCTTGTCATCATTTTGCTTAGGTTTTTTTTTTTTGGGGGTGTTCTGTTCTGTCATTTGGAATATACATTTTTGTCTCTTCATTTTATCATCTTCCCTGTGTTTGTTTCTATGTATTAGGTAGAGCTTTTACATATCCCAGATTGGTAGACTGGCCTTATATAGTAGGTGTTCTGTAGGGTCCAGTGGTACAGCCTCCCCTATCACCCAAGCTGAGTATTTAAGGTGCATCCCATCATGAGGGCTGAGTACACCCTTCTCTTGTAATTGAGACTTGATTGCTGTTGGTATTTTAATGGGAGGGATTTACCCAGTTTAGTCAATTGCAAGGACTGGCTGTGACCACAAATTACTGACTTCCAACCACCATGGAAGATCAGCTGTGCTGGTGCCAGCCCCATAGAGTAAGACTTTAGGAGGGCTCTGGTGCCTCCTGAGCCAGTTCCTTGAGTATGTTACTTGTGGAGGTGGTTGGGTGGTGGTGCTTCAACAATGTCTGAAGATGTCTGTTGGGTGGGCTGGCTCTGGAACCTCCTGGGAGGTTCAGGCCAAGGTCAGGCACTATCTGTGCTCTGTCCAGGGCTACCCAGCAGGAACTACAAAGTGATCCATCTATTTGTGTAGGGCTTAGAGGTGCCCAGGAGAGGCCAAGCTGTGAATCTAGGATGACTGCTACTAGTGTTGGGCCTGGGACAACTTAGCAAGAGGTATGGATCACCCTGAGGCCAGATTTTGGAAAATTTGAGAGATTCTAGGAAAATATGAAGCATGAGCCAAGACAGACCATTTGTATGGAAACGTCACTGGAAACCACTTGGGTGGGCTCTAAAGCTGGGAAAGAGTGTCTTGGGGAATCACCAGGGTGGGACAAACTGTGAGAGCCATGTAGATGGGGTCTGAGATATGGTGGTACCTGCTGGGTTCTGTTGGGGAGGACTCATCAAAGGAACTGTGGCCTCTGCCAGAACTTCTGTCTGGGAGAAAGCTGCCCCCACAGCTCTTGCCCTGATGCTGGAGTTCCTCCCCGTATGTCCTTGTGCCATTTGAGCTGCTGCCCCAGGGTTGGAGCTCACGGCAAGCAACTCAGAATAAATCCATGAGCAGGGTCTTTAGGAGGAACTACCTGGAACTCCAGAAGACCTCTATCTCTCTCAGCCTCAATTCCTTCTGGTTTTGCAGCCAGAATTGATTGAGACTTCTCTCCTTGGCACTGGAACCCTCGGTTGAAGGGCCTGGTGTGGAAATGGGAACCCTCTCTCCTCAGGAGGACCTCTGTGGCTGAGATATCCTTCCCCATTTTTATCTTCCACACACAGTGCAGGGCCAGCCCTTTCCGTGTCTTCACCACTCCTACCAGTCTCAATGTGGCTTCTTTAATTTCTTAGTTGTAGGCCTTCCATTCAGTCAGATTTCAGGTGATTTCAGAAAGTGGGGTTGTTTTCACATACAGTCAATAGTTCTTTACTTTTGCTGTCAGTACTAAGTCATGGGAACCATGGAACAGATAGATCTGAATGACCAGATCCTGGAGTCACTTGATTAGGAGAACTTGGAAATGGGATCTACTAGTAGTCAGGTCCTCAAGAGAAAGGGCTACAGACAGGTAAGAATGGAAAAGACCAATGGCTGCCACCAAATACTCAGTCTAGCTCTTTGTTGCATCAGAAAGGGGTAAGCCAGAAGCACAGAACTTACAGGAGATCCAAAGAAAATGCAAATTATGAATTGGCATAAACAGGCCAGTCTGGCACAAGCACCTGAACCTGCAGAAATGATCAAGGAAAAGAGAAAATCTTCCTACCAAGTGTTTCAGACATAGTAAAGCATAAGGAAGGTGGGGGAGTAAAAGATGTGACCCCAGAGAATAGATTTTAAGCAGCAAGGCTAGAGGTTATAGCTGAAACTCACCAAACATTCCTTCCTTTTGAACAAATATGTAGGCCGATGGGTATGATCTAAGGTTAGAAGGATATGCCTCACTGCCTTTCTCAAAGGTGAGTGAGGGCTCTTCCGTAGCATGTGTGAGGTGGCCACCAGCTGGGCCTCACGTGTATCAGGGTTTGTTTGAGCTCGGGCCTCTCCATGAGCCTTCAGGGCAGATGCACAAGAGTGAGGAGACTTGATATGAACATGTTTCAACCTTGTTCACTTCCTGCAATTTGCCTGATGTACAATGTATTTTTAGCTATTTTGTCATGGAAAGATTGCTTTTTGGAACCTTTAAACTACAAAATTTGTTGAATTGTATGTCAGATATTTATTTAGAATCAATACTAGTACTGGGGAAAGGATAACAGAGCTATAGTCTTACTTCTCTTCTTTGAAAGAGCAGTTATGCTGCTACCTGTAGTCTTGTGATTGTGGACCACTGGCTGGTTCCACTAATTAGTGCTCAGCAACCCCCTGGTCCTGTTCTGCTCACACAGAGCCACGCATTTTCTCCAGCTCTCAGACCCTTGTAACGAGGCTGTAAAAGAGGTTTATGTGGTACTTCATATGCTACATAGGACAACTGAAAAAAAAAAAGATTACCCACTCATAATCCACTGACGTGATGCTCATCCCCCAAACGTCCAAAAGCAGCACACAGTGTTCAAGGGCAGATCTTTTGCCTCAAGCTGGACACAAAGTCAAGGATGGGTCATTTTGGGAAAAGGAGATATTTGGCAGGAGGCATTTTTTTTGTCTTAAAGTTATATTAGGAAGTGATTTTCCTGCTGGATAAGAATGTGGGAAGCTTAATAAGTGTGGAGAAAGAGAGACAGGATCTAGCTCAAACTTCCCTTATGCTGCAGAGCTGTGGTTTTCAAAAATGTGCTTAAGAATTACTTGGAGATCTTCTAACAATGAGGCATCTTCAGCTCTACCTTCAGAGATTTGGATTCAGTTGATCTGGACTTTGACTCAAGTATCTGCATTTTTCATAAAGCACTTCAGGTGTTGTTTTAAGGTAGATTGTGAATCCTATTGTAAGAAACACTAACCTAGAGTCCTTAGTGGAGTTCACCCTGATTTCCACCCAAGAGCAATGTGGTGCACAGACCTCACAGCAATCGGAAGAACTCTTCTGAAAGTCTCACTAGGACTCTCTTAGGAGGCAGGCACTTGTATTCACGCAGATCTTACCAACTGAGTCAGCTGTTATATTTCTTATTGAAAATCCAGAGTGAGACTTTCAGTGATATCAAAACTGGACTAGAGGGAAAAAGATGTATCATCTTCTCCTTCCAAGAATGGAAACCCCAATAAGCAGAATAAAAAGGCCAAGTAGACTGAAAGGGATTCTATTGTGAGAGGAGGTATGTAGAAGTAGAACAGGCTATTTATTTGAATTTTCCTATACCCTTTAAATATCAGCTTTCTCAATGTTACTTTTCAGAGACTGTGACCTTTTTAAGAAGTGAAAAGGCACCAAAATGCTATCTATATTGAAGCAGTTTATCAAAATGTCACCCGACCGTTGATTCCAATTGTTAACAAGATATTGTGTTTCCGTATTTAATTGGCCAGCTCACCTAATTACAGCTGTCTTTGGATATCTATTGATGGGCTCTTTCAGAGGAAAAAGAAAGCATCATTGGAAGCAATTTCTTATAAATATATTAAAAGGGAAATAAAGTAAGGGAATATGCCAATAAGAATTATTAGATAATAAAACTTACCTGCGTGCATTGATCCCTAATTTACGGAAACACCTTCATAACATATCTAACACAACTCTGGATAACTGCCAATTGCCCATGCCGCTGTACCTTCCAAAAGTTATCTTGGCATGCAGCTCAGCAGAAAAGTAGGAAGTGCCCTGGAAATTACTCACAAAATGTGAATACCACATGTCAGAGTCAGTGAGCTTTGGATGAACTATAAAGAGTTTTCATTATTTAGGCCTATGAAAGCAAAGGAAACAGAAATATATCCAATAATGTAAGGCAGCGGAACCAGGAAATTTATAAGGCAGCTTAATCTGTGGATTCACTTTGAAACATTGGGCCTTGTTCAAACTGCGACGTTAAAAAACATTACCCCTGGCTGTAGTCGTGATCTTTCAGAGGTCAGGAAGAATAGGATGTCAAACTTCCCAAGGTTTTTAGACAAAGGACCTTTAATGAGTCCTTTCCCTTAAGCTTTCCTTTTTCTTCTCTTATGTGGACATGAAAGACGAAATCTTAACACATTCCGCAACCACTGGGGAGGCTGCCCGGAGCCACTTATCTTAAATACTATATCAATCATATTTATTATGATTAGTAATAAATCTAGGCTGGGGCTTTAGATAATTAAGTGGACCTAGGTCAATCCATGCTCTGTAAGAATGCTAATAAAAAGTCTCAACTCACAGAGAATTACACATAATGATACCAAAACTCACGGCCTTAGTTTAGCATTGGGAGATGCAGGGAATATCAGAGGGGAGAGGATGATCACCACTTCTGCCTACAGTGTTCATTAGGCTTGGAAAGCTTCCTGGGGAAGAAGTTTGGGTGTGCCTAGTCTACACGGTCCCAGGGATTCTCAGGGGGTTTATACCCAGGGCTTGTTTATACCCAACAAGAAGAATATCTGCAATGAAAGTGAATCTTGTTTCCTTTAGGACATGCACAAAGGGCTGTAAACCTCTTGATGAAGAACCAGAGTAACAGATTATCCCACTTAATAAAAGAGAAGACTTTGGTATACACTGTAAACAGTATTTTATCTTAGAAGTCTCATATTTCAAATCCTCTTTGAATTGCAAATTGCTTGAGCTATTGTGGGGAATAAATAGTGAATGAATATGCTGAGTGCTTCTAGCTTGCTTGTTAATGCAGACTGTACCAGTGGTTAGGTCTTTAGTTTGTCTATAAAGTTAGATCAGTCAGAAGCCCAGCTACGATGAAGGAGTTTAATGCCGGGCTTTAAACACATGACCAAAATCAGAAGAAAAGCTTGCCACAGCTACTTGCTCTGCTGTGAAACTACCCTAGGAGATATCCATGGATTGGTGTCTCAGGTTCTTGAGGACAAACCGTTTCATCAAATTAACACCTTAAACAATCCCCACATGATCCTTTTACCTGAAAGATACTAGGAGAAAAAAAATACACAAGTAACACTTTAAAATCAGTTACCAAAAATCTAGTAGGAAGTACAAGGTGCTCTGAAATGCCCTGAATATTAACAGCTTGTAATACAATTCTTTAAAATGAGAATAAAGCAAACGAAAAACAGCGTATACTGCTCAAGGCCAGGAGCTTTGGTGTCCGCGAGTAGTGTGCTGCTGGGCTGAGCAGCCCCGGCGACAGCTTACTGCACTTCTGAAACACTTGTCGTGCTGAATCTCAAGAGAAAATTCCATGAGAGAAGCAGAGCTGGTGAAAATCATCTAGGGTGCTAACTGTGTTATATAACAAAACCAGCAAGGGTCTGGGCACATCCCAAGAATGGGTAGAGGCACGGAGCTCGAGCCGGAGACCACCACACCTCACGGCACATCTTCCCCCTCTTCTGGAAGTCCTGACACACTCTAAGAGCTCACTCTGGTTCTCGTTTAAAACCACCTGAAAATGCCAACGGCTACTTTGGATATGAGCATTTTACATGAATTTGAAATTCTCGTCTTTCTCTTTCCCCTCTATGAGCATAACTGCATTTAGGTTGCATTGCAAGAGAGAGAAACATGGTATTGTTTTCCATTGTTCCAGTTACCAGTGATAAACTGTGGTCTGAAAATATTAAATAAAAATTTTCAGAAATACACAATTCATAAGTTGTAGTTGCATGCTATTTTGAGTGGTACCATGACATCTCGTGCTGTCTGGCTCCATCCTTCCTGGGACATGGATAATCTCTTTGTCCAGCGACTCCACATTGTAAAGGCTACCTGTCTGCTTAGTCACTCAGCTGTTCTAGTTATCAGACGGGCTTTCAAAGTATCACAGTGTTTGTGTTCAGGTAACTCTTATTTTATCTAATACTGTCTCTGAAGAACAAGAATAGTAATGCTGGCGATTCAAACATGCCAAAGAGAAGCCGTAGAGCATATGTACATATAGGAAAAAATATGGTATATATGAAGCTTGGTACTGTCCATAGATGAAGGCATCCACTGGGTGTTTTAGGACATACCCCCATCACATACGGGGGACTACTGTATTATTTGTTCATTCACTTATGTAGAAAGTAATGTGTAAAACTTGAAGACTTTTATAAATTGTTTCAAAATGAGATCATGAACCCTGGCTGGATGACTCAGTTGGTTGGGGCATCATCCTGTACACCAAAAGGTTGCAGGTTTGATTCCTGGTCAGGGCATATACTTAGGTTCCAGGTTCGATCCCCAGCTGGGGCAACTAAGGGACTCAACTGATGGATGTTATCTATCTCTCTCCCTCTCCCTCTCTCCCCTCTTCTCTCTCTAATATAAGTAAAAAAAAATCCTCAGATGAGGATTTTTTAAAATTTTTATTTATTTATTTTTAGAGAGAGGGGAATGGAGGGAGAAAGAGAGGGAGAGAACCATCAATGTGTGGTTGCATCTCACATGGCCCTCACTGGGGACCTGGCCTGCAACCTGGGCATGTGCCCTGACTGGGAATTGAACTGGCGATTCTTTGATTTGCAGCCCGTGCTCAATCCACTGAGCTACACTAGCCAGGGATTCAGGTAAGGATTAAAAAAAATAATTTAAAAACATGATCTGGTTGCAAAATGACAATTCTGTCTAATGAAAACAAATAGTAAGACCCTCTATGATGTTGCTTCTTTTCTCAGAATGTTAAAAAGAGCTGGTGGCTCACTTAATCACTTTCAGATATTCAAATTCACCACGAAGGCAAGTTCAGGAGCAATTATTAGAGAGAAAGTATAACGTAAGATGAATAATAACTATAGTTAACCTCACCCACTAGAAAGCAACCTCCTGCAGGCTTTGAGGGTATGAATGAAATGGATCCTACAGGAAGACGTGGCATGGTGTTACAAACAGAATTGTGCCCCTTCAAAACTCTGATGTTGGTGTCCAGCCCCCATTGTGACTGTATTTGGTATACGACATAATGATTTGAGGATTCTATATCGAGAAATGATCACAACAATAAGTCTAGTTAACATCTGTCACCATATACACAGTTACAACTTTTTAATAGTGATGAGAACTTTTAAGGTCTTACCCAGATCAACTTGTAAATATACAGTAAATATTAACTACCGTCACCATGCTATACATTACATCCTCATGACTTGCTTATTTTATAACTGGAAGTTTTCGTTCTTCTTGTCCCCCTTCACCAATTTTGCTCAGCGTCCACCTTTTTTTTTAGGTTCCACATGTAAGTGATATCATGTAATATTTGTTTTTCTCTGTCTGACATTTCACTTAGCATAATGCCTGCAATTCTATTCATAGTATCACAAATGGCAAGATTTCCTTCTTTTTTTTTAATGTCTGAATATATGTCATCGTGATATTACACAATTTCTCTTTTATTCATTGATTCACAGACACTGAGGTTATTTTCCTACCTTGGCTGCTATAAACAATGCTGCAATGAACAGGGGCAGAATACACATTTCAAGGTAGTATTTTTATTTTCTTCATATATGTACCCAGAAGTGGAATTGCTGGATCTATTTTAACTGTAAAGAAAGATCCATACTGATTTCCATAGTGGCCGCATCACTTGACATTCACATCTACAGTCCCACCAACAGTGGCCTTTTCTCTACATCCTCGCCCACACTGATGTTTTGTCTTTTGATAATAGCCTCTAACAGGTGTAAGGTGCTCTTGATTTATATTTCCCCGATGACTAGTGATGTTGAGCACCTTTTCACATACATGTTGGCCATCTGTATGCCTTCTCTAGAAAAATGTCTACTCGTACTGTTTTGCCAGATTTTAATTGGACTGTTTTTTTGAAATTGAGTTGTGTGAGTTATTTATATATGTTAGATATTAGCCTCTTATCAAATACAATTTGCAAATATTTTCCCAGTAGGTTGCCTTCCATCCTTTTGATAATTTCTTTTCTGTTCAGCAAAGAAAATGTTTATTTTTATTTGTCTATTTTTGCTTTTGCTGCCTTTGCTTTTGGTCTCAAATCCAAAAATGTCATTGTCCAGACTGATGTCAAGGAGTTTATCACCCATGTTTCTTCAAGGGGTTTTACAGTATCAAGTCTTATGTTCAAGTTTTACTCCACTTTGAGTTAGTATTCATGTATGATGTAAGATAGTTGTCTTTTTATTCTTTTGCATATCTAGTATTTCCAACAACATTTATTCAAAAGACTGTCCTTTCCTCATTGTATACTTTTGACTTGTCATAAAATAATTGACCATATGTGTGTGGGTTTATTTCTGAGCTCTCTATTTGTTTATGTGTTTGTTTTTATGCCAATGTCATCCTATTTTGATTACTCCAGCTTTGTAATATAGTTTAAAATAAGGTAGCATGATGCCTATAACTTTGTTCTTCTTTCTCAAGATTGATTTGGCTCTTTGGGCTCTTTTGTGGTTCTGTAAAAATTTTATGATTGTTGTATTTCTGTGAAAAATGCCATTTGAATTATAATAGGGATTGCATTAAATCTGCAGACTAATTTGAGTAATATGGACATTTTAACTATTAATTTCTCCAATCCACGAGCACAGAATATCTTCTATTTATTTGTATTTTCTTTACTTCCTTTTATCAATGACTTATAGTTTTCAGTGTAGAGGTGTTTCTTTCACTTTTTCGGTTAAGTTTATTCCTAGGTATTTTATTTCTTTATTTATTTTTGACTGCCAAGTTGTTGTTGTTGTTGTTGTTTTTACCTAGCATGCATCTTTAAAATTTTTTTTAAAGATTGTATTTATTTATTTTTAGCAAAGGAAGGGAGAGAGAGAAGGAGAGAAACATCAATGTGTGGTTGCCTCTCAAATACCCACTCCTGGGGACTTGGCCCATAACCCAGGCATGTGCCCTGACTGGGAATCAAACCAGTGACCCCTTGGTTTGCAGGCTGTCACTCAATCTACTGAGCCACACCATCCAGGGCTAAAATATTTTTTATATTTTCTTTTTCTTAAATTTTATTTTCCCATTACCATTTATCACCCTTATATTCCTACCCCACAATCACGATACAGTTGTCTATGTTCATGTGTCCTTTTCCCATTTTGCTCTATCCATCCACCTCCAAACCCCCTCCAGCCTTCCATCCCACCACAAAGATACAGGCCTGCTCTGTATGTATGAGTCTGTCTCTATTTAGCCTATTAGTTTAGTTTGTTCATTAGATTCCACATATAAGTGAAATCATATGGTGTGGGGGGGCTCTGCCCTCAGGGCCCCCCTGTCCGCCATGGATGAACATAACGCTACCAGGACATGATTTGCTTGGGGAGGAATGTTGCTAGTCTCTCAAGGGAGAAAGGCCACGAGTCCTTACCTCAATGGTATTTATTAGGTTTCCAACATACAGGGATACAGGTAAGGCTCATCAATCAATGTCAAGCAGTAAGGATCAAACAATAGATAACAAAGAACTCTGAGGGTCTATTCTGATCAGGGTCAGATAGCTAAAGAGCCATAAAACTTTGAGGAACAAATTCACTTCTTGCTTGAACCCTTATTTAATTGTGAGCATTCTAAACAAAAGCAGGTTTCACAGGATTTTACATATTCTTTCTTATGCGAGTCACCCCCTCCCCATCAAGATTCAGGCTTAAGTGGATTAAAGCCAGGAAGCACTTCTCCCAGAGCTTCTCCTAGAGGGAAAGGGGACTCACACTATGTCAAAATAGCCAGGGAGGTGAGGGTTTTTCTGCCCCTCTTTGCTGCAGCCCCTACTGAGTCCTTTCTTGATGGCCTACCACATGATTCTGTCTGCTTGGGTTGCCTCTCCTCTGAGAGGTCTTACCCATAGACTCTGACTAACTGACCAAGAGTTGGGGGCTAGAGATGGCAGAGGCAGTGCTCTTGCCAGGGAGATAACCTTTGTTTCCTCAATGGTTCACAGTCAGGAGGTCGCTCACTCAGCCTTAGCCACAGGGGGCAGTTAAAACTCCTGAAACCAGACAGAGCAGCTCCCAACAATATGGTATTTATCTTTCTCTGACCAGCTTATTTCACTTAGCATAATACTCTCCAGGTTCATCCATACTATTGCAAATGGTAAAATTTTCTTCTTTTTTATATTTGAATAGTATTCCATTGCATAAATGTCCCATAGTTGTTTTATCCACTCATCTACTGATGGACACTTGGTCTGCTTTTGTATCTTGGCAATTGCAAATAACACTGCAATGAATATAGGGATGCTTACATTCTTTCAAATTAGTGTTTCAGGGTTTTTGTGGATGAATTCCCAGAAGTAGAATCAATGGGCCGCAGTGGAGTTCCATTTTAATTTTTTGTGGTATGCCCATACTGCTTTCCACAGTGGCTGCACCAATCTGCTTTCACACCAACAGTGCAAAAGGGTTCCCCTTTCTCCACATCCTCATCAGCTCTTGTTGTTTGCTGATTTATTGACGATACCCATTCTGATTGCTGTGAGGTAATATATCATTATGTTTTTAATTTGCATTTCTCTGATGATTAGTGACATTGAGCATCTTTTCATATGTCTATGGGCCATCTGTATGTCCTCTTTGGAGAAGTGTCAGTTCAGGTCCTTTGCCCATTTTTTAATTGGATTGTTTGTGTTTTTGGTGTTGAGATTTATAAGTTCTTTATAAATTTGGGATCTTAACCCCTTATCAGATGTATCAGCAAATATGTTCTCCCATTCAGCGAGTTGTCTTTTTTATTTTGTTGATGGTTTCCTTTGCTGTGCAAAATTTTTTTAGTTTGATGTAGTCCAATTTGTTTTTCTTTCATTTTTCTTATTTGAGGATATATGTCAGAAAAAAAATATTGCTATGAAAAATGTCCAAGATTTTACTGCCTATCTTTTCTTCTAGGATTTTTATGGTTTCAGGTCTAACATTTAAATCTTTAGCCCATTTTGAGTTTATTCTTGGGTGTGGCATAAGAAGGTGGTCTAGTTTCATTTTTCTGCACATATCTGTCCAGTTTCCCCAACACCATTTATTGAATAAACTATCTTTAGCCCATTGTATGTACTTGCTTCCACTGTTAAATATTAATTGACTACAAAGGTGTGGGTTTATTTCTGGCCTCTCTATTCTGTTCCATTGATCTATATGTCTGTTTTTATGCTAGTACCATGCTGTTTTGATTACTATGGCATTATAGTATAGTTTGATATTAAGTAGTATGATTCCTCCAAATTTGTTTGTTCTCAAGATCACTGTTGTTATATGGGGCCTTTTATCATTCCATATAAATGTTTGAAATATACATTCTAATTATGTGAAATATGTCATTGGTATCTTGATATCGTATTGAATCTATAGATTGCTTCTATAGGATAGTATGAGAATACATACTATAGGGTAGTATGAGAATTTTAATAATGGTAATTCTTCCTATCCATGAACACAGTGTATGCTTTCACTTGTGTTTTCTTCAATGTCTTTCTTCAGTGTCTGACAATTTTTCAAGTACATGTCTTCTACATCCTTGGTTAGATTGATTCCTAGGTATTTTATTCTTTTTTGAAGCAATTGTGAATGGGATTGTTAATTAATTTCCCCTTATTATATTTCATTATGGGCATATAAAAATGCAACTGAGTTCTGGATATTATCTTTGTATCGTGCTATTTTACTGAATTCATTTATCAGTTCTAGTAGCTTCTTGGTGGAATCTTTAGGGTTCTTTCTGTACAGTATTATCTCATCTGCAAATGAAGATAGTTTTACTTCTTTGTTTCCAATTAGGATGCCTCTTATTTTTTCTATTTGTCTGATTGCTATGGCTAGGACTTCCAGTACTATGTTAAATAAAAGAGGTGGAAGCAAGCATTCCTGTCCTATACCTGATTTTAAGGGGAACACTTGTAGTTTTTGCACATTGAGTATGATGCTGAAAGTGGGTTTGTCATATTTGGCCTGTGTTATGTTTAGGTATGTTCCCTCTGTTCCCACTTTGCTGTGAGTTTTTATCATAAATGTATACTGGGTTTTATCAAATGTTTTTCTGCAACTCTTGATATGATCAGTGTGGTTATTATCTTTCATTTTGTTTATATGGTGAATCACGTTTATTGAACTGGGAATGTTGTACCAACCTTGCAAGTAGATTTAATCCTATTTGATCATGGTATATGATCTTTCTTATATATTGCTGTATTCAGTTTGCTAACATTTTATTGAAGATTTTAGCATCTATGTTCACCAGGGATATCAGCCTATAATTTTCTTTTTTTGCAGTGTCTATCAGTTTCAGGAATTAGAATAATGTTGACCTCATAAAATGAACTTGGGGATTTCCTCTTGAAATTTTTGAAGTAGTCTGAGGAGAGATGTTAGCTCTTCTCAAAATGTTTGGTAAAATTCACATGCAAAGCCATCTATTCCTTTTGATAAAATTGTAAATGGGATTGTTTTCTTATTTTTTCTTTCTGCTAGTTTGTTATTAGATTATAGTAATGTAACAGGTTTCTTGTATTACTTGTACAAGAAACAACTTCAATGAATTTGTTGATTTGTTCTCACAGATTTTGGTGGTGTCCTTATGGTTTTCCATATGTAATATCATGTCATCTACATTTAGCAACAATTTTACTTCTGTCTGATTTGAATATATTTAATTTTTTTTTTTTTTGCCTAATTGCTCTCTCTAGGACTTACAATACCATAGGAAACAAAAATGGCACATTGTGCATCTTAGTTTGTTCCTGATCTTAGAGTAAAGCCTTTCAGCTCTTCACATTTGAGTATTATGTTAGCTGTGGGTTTATGACATATAGCCTTTATTATGTTGAGGGTACATTCTATCTTTACCTACTTTCTTGAGAGTTTATATTAAAAATAGATGTTGAATTTTCTCAAATGCTTTTTAGGTATCCATTGAGATGACCATATGAATTCTATCCTTCATTTTGTTGTGGTGCATCACAATGATCGATTTCTGGTTGTTGAACCATCCCTCTGTCCCTGGAATTAATCCCACTTGATTTTGGTGTATAATCCTTTTATGGTATTATTGAGTTTGGTTTGCTAATATTTTACAAAAATATTTGCATCTGTATTTTTCAGGGATGTTGGCCTGTGATGTTCTTTGTGGCTTTCTTATCTGGTTTTGGTGTCGGGGTAATAATGCTGGCCTCATAATATGAGTTTGGAAGTATTCCTTCCTCTTTGATTTTTTTTTTTAATTTTGAGAAGGGTTGGTGTTAATTCTTTTGTAAGTGTCTGGTAGAATCCCCCAGTAAAGGAGTCTGGTGCCAGGCTTTTGTTTTGTGGGAGGTACCCGATGACTGACACAGTCTTACTAGTAAATCTGTTCAGATTTTCCACTTCATTGTCAGTCTTAGTAGGTTTATATTCTTAGGCATTTTTCATTTCTTCTAGGTTGTCCAATTTTGGGATATAATGTTTCATAGTATCTTAAATTGTTTCTGTTCTGTAATACCACTAGTAATTTCTAATTTCTGATTTTGTTTGAGTTCTCTCTTTTTCACTTTGTGAATCTAGCTAAAGCTTTCTCACCTTCATTTTTTCAAAAAGCCAGTTTTTAGTTTCATTGATATTTTCTATTATCATTTTAGTCTCTTTAATTTAACACCACTCTGATCTTTGTTAATTCCTTTTTTGTATCAACTTTGGGCTTCTTTTGTTCTTTTATGCTTCCTTGAGGGGTCAAGTTAGGTTAATTATGTGAGATTTTTCTTGTTTCTTATTTAGGCATTTATCACTAACAACTTCCCTGTGAGAACTGATTTTATTGCATCTTCTTAGTTGGGCATATTGTATTTCCATTTTCATGTGTTTCAAAATATTTTTATCTTCTTTTTGTGTTCTTCTGTGACCCATTGGTTATTTAGTAGCATGATTTTAATTTCTGCATATTTGTAAATTTTCCAGTTTTCTTCTTATAACTGATTTCTAGTTTTATGCCATTACAGTTGGAAATTTTGTTTAAAATTATTTTAACCTTCTTAAATTTATTAAGACTTGTTTGGGGCCTGTCATATGATCTATCCTAGAGAATGTTCCATGTGTGTTTGAGAATATGAATTCTGTTTCTTTTGGATGGACTCTTCTGTATAGATCTGTTAAGTCCATCTAGTCTAATGCATTGGCGAGAGCTAATGTTCTCTTATTCTCTGTCAGGAGGATCTATCCACTGGTGAAAGTGAGGTATTAAAGTCCCCTACTGTTATTGCGTCACTGTCTCTTTGTCTATGTAGTCCTGGTAATATTTGCTTTATGTATTAGTTTCTCCTATGTTAGCTGCATAAATATTTACCAATATGATATCCTTTTGTTGGATTGACCCCTTTAAGATTATGTGACGATGGTCTTTGCTGTCTTTACAGTGTTTATATACAGTCTATACATCCTGATATTAGTATAGATACCCTAGCTTTGTTTTTGTTTCCATTTGCATGGAATAGTTTTTTGGATCCCTTCACTTTTAGTCTGTTTGTGTCATTATATGAAGTCAGTCTCTCATAGGTGGTATATGGATGGGTATTGTTTGTTTTTATCCTTTCAGCCATTCTATGTCTTATTATTGGATAATTTAGTGCATTTATTCATATTTAAAGTAATTGATAGGTATGTATTATTCCCATTTTGTTCATTGTTTTCTGGCTGTTTTATATTTCCTCTGTTTCTTTCTTCTTCTCTTGCTCTTTATCTTTGTAGTTTAATGACTTTCTTTAGTAGTTTGCTTAGATTTCTTTCTCTTTATCATTTGTGTATCTACTGTTGGTTTTGCTGTGGTTACCATGAACTTGTCTTTATCATAATCTCCTGGTAAAGAAAAAAGAAGGAAAATTACATCACAATATATACTACAAAATTTTCAAATAATCTCTTTTATTGACTTTGTCCTAGAGTTTAATACCATGTTGCAAGTGCCTTGTTTAAAAAATACGTAACATAATAGGCCTTAGACTGCTATTCTAGAAAGACCTGCTTGCAAGATTGGCTGATATTTGCTGCCTTGGATTTCAGAAGTATTCCCACCACCATTAATCATAAGAATTGTTCCCTATGCCTAAAATGTTTGTACAAACAATGTAAGTCATACTGAACATTTACTTTTTTTTGGCTAGTCTAGGCTTTTATTATGTGCCAAGCAGAAGGTTCCTATTCGACTAGTCCCCAGTAAAAACTCTAGGCACCAAATTCCTAACGATCTTGTCACTGTTCATGTATTGCCATAATTTGTTGGTGGAGGAATTAGTGCAGCCTGTTTGACTCCATGCAGGAAGGACTCTTTAAAGCTTATTCCTGGTTTCCTCTGGACTTCTCCCATGTGCCTTTTCTTTTTCTTGATTTGCTTTTTGTATTTTCACTGTAAAAACCATCACCTCGAGTACAACCACACGCTGAGTCCTCCTAGAAAATCAGCAAGCCAGCAGTGGCCTCGGGGACCCCTGTCACGTGCTCCACTCTCTCTTTTCTCACTTTCCTGTGGAACCTCTAGCTGTGCTCTTTAAATTCTGCACTCCTTTTAAAATACAGATCGAGCCCTGGCTAGTATAGCTCAGTGGATTGAGCATGGGCCTGCGAACCAAAGGATCGCAGTTCGATTCCCAGTCAGGGCACATGCCTGGGTTGTGGGCCAAGTCAGGTGCCCAGTTGGGGGCACACCAGAGGCAACCACACATTGATGTTTCTCTCCCTAACCATTCCCCTCTAAAGGTAAATAAAATCTTAAAAAAAGAGAAAGATTTAAAAATAAATAAATAAATAAATAAA
>PVKM010022292.1:0-21946 GCA_004027735.1 Carollia perspicillata
ATTTATTTATTTATATATATAAAACTGATTATTGTATTCCTAGGTATTATTTTGGATATGGATGTTGTTATTCCTCTCTGGAGTTATACTTTTAATTCATAAGCATAAATAAAATAATTTAAAACATTTATATAGATATGGAATTAGTACTACCCATATGTAATGTGCACCCTTATTTTTCCCTCAAAAATTTGAGCAAAATAGTGTGCATTATACATGTCAAAATATAGTAGTTTATAGACTATAGGAAACATGATTAGATTTTTAAAAATTTTTAAAAAGTAAGCTGAGTTTCTTTTTCCTTAATTTGCTCTTCTTGATTTTAGACAAAAATTGATGGAAGTGCAATGCCAAAGGTTTTACACTAACATAGTTGGTATTTTATTAAAAATAAATTTGTGCTAGTCTAGTAATAATAACAGTCAAGATTTCCTCATTCTTTAGACTAGTAGACTTTTTAAAAATTCTGGAGCATTGTTCTTTTTCTTGTCAGTATTTGATTTTCACTTTAAAAATTAATGATTGTAAGTGTTTTTGACAGTTATTATAAAGTACTAAATATTCCCTGTGAGCTGGAATATTCTTGATATTCTGGAGGGATATTGATATTCTTTGAGGGTATGTCCTAAAGAATTGTTTATTTCAGCTATCAGAAGAAATTGCCTTTTGAAATATCTATTAAAATTACAAATACAGTCAATTTCAGAGAATTATTTCTGGGATATATTTATATGTGAAATAAATTGTTCAAAGTTACATTTTTGAAATGGCAAAGTATTTGAAATAGGCCATGTAAGTGTATATTGGTAAGGGATGGATTAGTGGTGGTACATCCATAAGGAATCCTGGGCAGGTGGTTAAAAAAAACCCCGGAAATTTCTGTGTTTCAATATAGAGGAAAACCAGGTGCAGAGCACTCATAGTCTGATAGCTCTTATGTAAGAAGAACAGTAGTGTATACTGACACCATTATTTGCTTATTTTTCTTAAAGAAGCCTTGGGAGTATATCCAAGAAACTAATAAATGTTACTGCTTGCAAATATTAGGTGGGGGAAAGCTGGCAGTTGGAGACAGAGATGGATAGGAAACACTTTTCACTGTGTTATTTTGTACATTTCTTCCTCTTATGTGGACATTTTTTAAGGGCAGTTTGAAGCTCACCAAAAGAATTGAACAGAAAGTACAGAGTGTTCCCATACACCCCAAATCCCTACCTGCTTACAGCCTGTCCTCCGTCAACATCTCCCACTGAAGTAGTCCATTTGTTACAATTGGTGAACCTGTGTTGAAACATCATAGCCACTCAAAGTCCAGAGTTTTTGTGCACTCCTGGTGCTGTACATTCTACAGGTTTAGACATATGTATAATGACATACTTTACATCCATAATTATGATATCATCCAGAGAACTTCCACTGCCTTAAAAATCATGTGTGCTCTGCATATTCGTCCCTCCTCCCGCAGTTCAACCCCTTACAACCACTGAGCTTTTCATTGTCTCCATAGTTTTGCCCTTTCCGGCATGTCAGATAGTTGAAATCACACAGTACGTAGCCTTTTCCGGTGGGCTTCTGCCACTTAGTAATATGCATTTAGGTTTCTGCCATGTTTTTTTATGGACTCATAGCTGTATTCCTCTTTAGTTATGAATAATACTCTGTAGTCTGGATATGCCTCCTGAAGGACATCTTGGTTGCTTCCAAGTTTGAGAAATTACGAATAAAGCTGCTGTAAACATTCGAGCGTAGGTCTTTGTGTGCACATTATCCGCTCCTTTGGGTCAAATACCAAGAAGTGTGATTGCTGGACTGTATGGTAGGAATATGATTATTGGTATTGTAAGAAATGGACAAGCTGTCATCTGAGGTGGCTATACCATTTTGCATTCTCCGGTGAATGACATTCCAGTTGCTGTATACCTTTTCCAGCATTTGGTGGTGGTGGTGTTTTTGGTTTTGGCCGTCCTAATGGCTGAGTAGTGGTGTCCTGTTGTTTTAATTTGCATTTCCCTGACGACATGCAATGTGGAACTCCTTTTCACATGCTTATGTGGCGTCAGTATATCTTCTTTGGGGATGTCTTTGGCCCAGTTTTTAATTGGGTTCTTTGTTTTCTTATTGATGAGTATTAAGAGTTTCTTGTATATTTTGGATAACGGACATGTATTAATGTGTCTTTTTCAGATATTTTCACCCAGTTTGTGGCTTGTCTTCTCATTTTCTTGACAGTGTCTTTCACAGAGATGGAAGTTTTAATTTTAATGAACTTCATTCAGCATATCAATTATTTTTCTCACCAGTCTTGCCTTTGGTGTTATATCTAAAAAGTCAGCACCATGCTCAGGGTCATCTAGATTTTCTCCTGTGTTTTCTTCCAGGAGTTTTATGGATTTGCGTTTTACATTCAGGTCTCTTATTCTTTTTGAGTTAATTTTTGTAAAGGGTGTAAGGTCTCTATCTAGATTCTTTTTTTCTGCGTATGGATGTACAATTGTCTTTTCATCATTTGTTGAAAGGACTGTTTTTTCCTTCATGTTATTGTCTTTGCTCCTTGGTCAAAGGCAGTTACTATATTTCTGTGGCTCTGTTTCTACTTTCTCGGAGTTGCCATTGCTTCTGTTTGAAATGGGGACAGAGGTAATATTTTTGTTTTTATTTTGTTTGGCACAGTGTGAATGGTATAAACACTCTTCAAAGAAACAAACAGGGATGGTAAGAAAGATAGCTTTTCATTGTACAATTCATACAGGAGTCTTTCCACACACATGTAAAAGGACAGCAGAATTGCCAACTGAAAACCTATAATTTAATCACTAGATAGTATTATTTGCCAGAATTGAATGGAAGTTGCTAAGAACTTAATGAAAAATGAAGCCCTGAATGGAATGAATGGAAAAATCACCAGTGGGAGAGGGGTCTTATTTTGCTCTAAGGAGAGGCACTGAACATCAGATATTTGGAAAAGTATTAACTATCTGTATATTGGTAGACATTTTTATGGCAATCATTTAATTTCTGTTGATAGAAGAGTCTTTTATTCAATCTATAGTGGAAATTTAGGAAGCTTATTAATGGTCTGAATTTATATGAAGTATATGCTAGATTTTATTTTACTGCTTTCTTTTATACCTACTATTTCTTAAGATTTTTCATGATAATGTACCTTTTTGCTAGTTGGAAACCTTCATGTTCATAAAGGAAAAATTCTGGTAAGAAAATTAGAGGCAACAATAAAAAATAAATAAATTAAATTAAAAAAAGAAAATTGGAGACAAAACTGGATTTGGAATGTACTAAGATTTTGTTGTTGACTGCCCATTTTTTTATGCCAATAAGAAAACATCAATTGTTTTTCTCTGAGGGATTTCTCTGTTTAATTCTAAAAGTAACCATTGTTTTTAATACAGTAATTCTGTATTTGTTATACACTAGGCATGGTATGTCTGTACCAGCGTAACAGTATTGACTCTCACGTAGCCTTCAGAATTCAATTTATGTTATGAAGTATCACTTTTTCTTTCTGTCAACTGAAATAGTAGAAAGGAAGCCAGGAGAGGATAAAGCAAATAGTTGAGGGGGTAAATATTATGTGTGTGATCAGTGGAAATGAAAATATCAACCTCTAGATAAAGTGGGAGCATTCTTTCTAGATTTGTATGTACCAGTGAAATGGGGGCGATGATTTCCCTCAGGTGTTGCTCTGAGGTATTAAAATAAGTGGGTTAAACACCAAGCTTCATACTTAGCCTGCTAAAATTTTTGCAAATAGGGGGTTATAGACTGGACTGTTTTTTTAAGTCAGGGGACAGAGTAGAGGAGGCAGCGCCTTTTTTATGTCTTTCATGATAGTCATGATGCCAAATTTTAAGAAAATGCAATAAAGTCTATAAAATGATATAAAATGAATAATTAATTAGTAAAAAATAGAAAAATAGCCAGAGATTCCTACAGGGGAAAGAGACACTGTAAAGACTACTAGAGGGAATACAGAGAGAAGAAAAAACAGAGAGTTAACAAGAAATGTCATTGTACTGTCTTCCTAGGCTGTGTTTTATGGCTTTATTCAGTGGGTGAGAATTCTGGAATGTTCAGTAGTATATCTTAGCTCAGCATCTTACCAAGACCTTTTTATTTTCCCCAAATAGAAAGCAATCCCTGCCTTCTTAGGATGACAGCTCGTGATAAAGGATGGGAGAGGAATTCAGGGACCTTGTGAGCTTGCTTCTGCTTGATACAGAGTAGATTAGACGCCTGAAGTGCTAGCAAATATTGGAGATTTTTATTTTTCAAATGTTAGAAACTTTACCCAGCTCCTTCTGCACACATAAGGAGGAATTGGGTTATTTTCACTGAGTCAGTAAGGTTTTGGGTGTCACATAACCTCAGTGAAACAGATGCGATTGCGTGGGTCTAATATACTCCTGCAGATGGAAACTTTCTGTGACCGGGAGGTATCTGAACTCCCCGGGTGCTCACCAGGGCCCTTTGACCTTCTCTGTGAAAAGCCCATTCTGTATTGATGCTCCAGCGGTGGTGGTGGGTCGGATGGCAGTTACATAATCACAGTCTCCTTTTCAGTCTGGTTGGCCTTTATGCAGAGAGCTGGGAGTGGATTTCTTCTTGGCAGAAATAAGCAAAGAAAAAGCTATTCAGATTTTTTAAAAACGGAAACGTGAAAAAGAAAACCTTGATGGAGCTGAAATTGGAGCATGGTATTTTATCTGAAGGAATTGGTAGAGAGTATCAGGGTCATTGCTTAGATCTGACTTCAGTTAGAGGCTTTTCTGTGTTGATACTGCATTTTTAAAAGGCGTCTTGACATTGGGAAGGAAAACACCAGAGCAGAGAAGTAGGCAGACACTGGTTCTGGTCCGGCTCTGTTGTCTCACTTGTTCAGCAATCTGGTACAAATCACATGACTGCTGGCTGCCTTTCCCGTCTCACCTCCTCGCTGACGTCCCTCGGCGGTCCCAGGTCCCTTTCATTTCTGAAGCTTGTTCTAATTAGGGCCAGCATGAGGATTTGGGGAAGCCTACATTACTGAAATTACGAAGACACTTTTTTTTTTTTAAAAAAGAGGACATCTTTTAAGCTGGCTTTATAACTCAAAGAAGGACATTTTAACTGAAAATTACTGTCACGTTGTGAAATGATCATTTCACATTTATGTTTGTGCCTTGAAACAAAGAAGAAAACAGTTTTTTTTTTAAACAAAACTGAAGAGAAAGTATGCTTACAGTATTGTGGCAGAAAAGTGGTCACTTTAAGGAACAGGGATCCTCCCATTTTTTTTTCTTTTGGTTCTTACCCGCCTTTCATGCACACTCACCTTTTATGCAGATGTTAAAACAGAATTGACCTCCACATGTCTTTGTATAGCATCTTTGTGACTGTCTTACCTTCCTTCACTTTCTTAACTTGTGCTCATTTAAGGGTGATTTTGAGACACTGAACACATGGAAGTCTCAGTGTCTCTTACAGATGTAAGAGTTGATTTAAAAATACATACGAGGTATGTTCAGAAAATGTACAGCTATTGTTAATATAATAAGAATGATTTGTGTGACATTGATGTAACCTGGCAGCCAAGGAGAGTGGACTGGAATGCGCATGTGTGAACAATGATGACTTCACTGTACTAGTCGGTGGGGGCAGTGAATGCCATTGAATGAGCATGTGTACTGTGTGGCTGTCACATTCAAAATGACTGAATGAGTAGAGCAATGAATCTGTGTCAAATTTTGTGTGAAACTTGAACATTTCTCCATGGAAACTATTTGGATGATTCAGAAGGCCGCAGCTATGGGCAGCTAGTGATTGGCAGCTTCATCACAACAACATGCTTGCTCATGCATCACATCTGGTGCAGAGTTTTTTGGTGAAAGATCGAATCATCCAGGTGATTCAGCCTCCCACAGCCCAGATTTGGCACCCTGTAACTTCTGGCTTTTCCCAAAACTAAAATCACCTTTGAAAGGGAAGAGATTTCAGACCATTGATGAGATTCAGGAAAATACGATGAGAAAGCTGATAGTGACTGGGAGAACTGTGTGAGATCCCAAGGTGCTTATTTTGAAGGGTACTGATGTGTCATTGTCCTGTGTACAATGTTTCTTGTATCTTATATCTTGTTTAATAAATGTCTCCACTTTTCATATTATGTAGTTAGATACCTTCTAGATATATATATATATATACATATACACGTATATATATGTACATACACACACATATGGATACACTGTTTGGGGAATGGATTAAGTTCAGTGTTGGAACTTTGATGCCATCCTAGGCTGATAGTTCCCCTTCTTTAGGGGTCAGCTACCCCTAACAGGTACTAGAGAGGTCATATGGGATATGAAAACTGGGGTGTGGACACCCAGGGGTGGACAGATCTACTGCTAACAACTATACAATTTGCTCTCTTCTATTTGCATAGCTGACTTTACACTTTCAGCTTGGGCTCACCCTGAAATAAATTTCCATATGAGCTGCAATCACAGAGATAGCCAGCCACTGCTCTGGTCTTCATAATATAACTGTAAGAATTTAAAGCAACATTTTTAGTCGTCTTGTATGAGCAATTCCCCTGTTAGCAACTTTATTTTAAAAAGTGTGTTACTTCTGTTAATGACTTCATCGAGGAAACCCTATCATTGCCTCCCAAACAGCCTTTTAGACTGCTGAGCTTGGAATGGACCAAGGAGATTTTAAATGCCCTACAATATTACAGATACAGAAACTGCTGGGAGTGTAACTCAGGTCTCCTGACCATGTGGCCTGGATTCCTTCTCTGACATTCTTCTTGACTTCTCATTTGCTCTACTGACATGATGTTGCTTGAAAGGAAGACGGAGTACCAGATTGCCCTTGTTTGGAGATGGGCTGTTAGGAGTTGAAAGGCGTATCCACTTTCTGTGTCCTGTCTGTGCGTTCATATTTACTAGCCCGTCATCTTGTCCAATAGGTGGTCTTGTAGGATTGTATTGTCAGCTTTAAATAAAATTGACCAGCTACTCCTTAGTGGTCCTGGAAGAATTTAAAAATGAGTATGTGTGCTTAAATACACTCCTGAATAGGAAGACTTGGAGGCCTGGGCTTAACTCCAGAGATAACTACTCAACCTTGGGCTTTGGTCAACACCTTAACCTCTGTGGGTTTCTGTTGTCTTGTCTAAAACATGCTGCCTTCTGCCCTGGCTGGTGTGTGGCTCAGTTGGTTGGGGCATCATCCTGTGACTGAAAGGCTGTGGGTTTCGATTATTCATGGTCAGGGCACATACCTAGATTGCATGATTGATCCCCAGTCGGGGCAGGTACAGTCCTCAGTTTGAGCACATATAGGAGGCAACCAACCAATGCTTCTGTCTCACATCGATATTTCTCTCTGTCCCTTCCTCTGTCTCTTAAAAGCAATGGAAAAAAATGTCCTCAGTTGAGGATAAAAAAATAATAAATATGCCACCTTCTGACTATAAATTTCTGACTCATAAAATGATCTAAGCCATATTGTCACTGATAACTGCTTTTAAAATCAGCTTTAGAGGTAGAGAGCTTTTCAGACCTGCTCTAAGTTCTGGAATATGTAAATACATGAGCTTCTCTGTATTCAGTGGCCCAGGAAAGTAAAAGGTAGCTGGTGGCATTTTAAAACTTTGTTTTAGAACCAGCCTCTGTTTTGGTCCATATGGAAATGCAATTGGATGGAAAGGCAGCCTCACCCCTGTGCCCTACACCTGCTTCTACCCTTTGTGCTGGACAGAGAAGCAAAGATATTGTGGTCATTAACCCTTAATTTAGAGCAGTGGACAATATTAACAGGGTATCATGGAGCAATTTACATGGGAAAAACAGTGTAGTTGTTGAAGAACCTTTATGCTTTATAATTCTAGGAGTACGATAAAAGAGAAGTCTCAGCATATGTGTGTCTGTGTGTGTGTGAGAGAGAGAGAGAACAGAAAAGAAAGATAAATATCTGGAAATTCCCATTGAATGGGAAAGAACCAGCAGAAAGTTCTTGGAAGTTTTTTGTTTTATTTTAATATGTGCAAATAAGTTTATTTTGGAATGATTCTGAATCCCAGACTTCAGATAAAAGAAATAGGAACATAGTATGAACAGATAAAGTTTCATTTTAAAGTTGATAAGTAATAAACGAAAGAAGAGAAAAGGAAATATTAAACTAGATGGATAAAATGGTACTGGGTAGCTCATTTAGCAAACTCTCTGGAATTGGACTAAATTCTACTTTAAGCTCCTCCTGTTCTGTGTAGATCACAGTAGAGAGAAAGATGTTTTTGACCTTGAAGGGAAGTTAGATGTTGTGCCATTTTTTTTGTTTTTAGTTTTTATTCTTTTCCTAAAGGTATGGCATATGCAAGTTGTAAAAAATATGTATCAATACAGAATGGATAGGTGGAAAAAGTCAAAATTACCTGAAATATTTCCATATATATAACCATGATTGATTCACTGTCAGTCATTTGGTGAAGATTTTAACTTCTGTGCAGGCAGCATGAACTGTTTGATAACATCCAAGATGAAGGAAACGAGTAGTCACATCTTATATTTTTCCAAACTAAATTAAAACCAAATCAAACACATACTTGCCAGATTGACAGGAATTTCAGTATCACCCTCCAGGGACATCCTCTCCTGTCTCTCTCAGACACCCTCCCCTCTGTTCACACACTCCACAGAGGACAGTCACCGAGATCAGCTTTCAAGCAGGGAGGGCCTCAGTATTTATCTGTCTCCTGCTGCTGCCCCTGCACCTTAGCCTTCCTGCCTTGCCGAACTCCGGTGCCGTGTGGCTGTCCAGCAGTGCCTGCCTATGTAATTGTGTTGCCTCCTGAGTTTACGCTCCCAGCAAAGATTATGTGGCTCTTTGAACAAGGGCAGCTCTGCTGGTCCAGTGCCTCACCCATTTTTTTGTGTTACACAGGATTTTGTTGATGACATGTGCCAATGTATATTTTGTCAGTGATCTAATATTGAACATTTAGTTTTTTTCAGTATTTGTTATCATTATGTCATGCTAAACATCCTTTTCAGTTGTTTCTTTAGACTCAATACCAGGAGTTGTGTTGCTGGATCAAAAGATATACTCAGTAAATTTGACCCACAGAGCAACTTTGCATTGTAGAATAGATGCACTGATCTAAATTCCCAACAGGTCTGCACGAGAGTGCCCTGCACTGTCAGTCTCGCTGGTGAGCTCAGTGAAAGGAGAAAGTAATCAGGCTCCTGCAGTCTTCCGAGGGGCACATATGGCCACACACACAGGGAAGGTTATCTTTATAGAGAACGCCAGTTGCTCTGTGCATTCAGGATCCATCTGCCAGGGAGTGTGTGTGTGTGTGTGTGTTTGACATGGTTGTGTCAGTCCACTGAGATTTAGAGGATGGGCTGTTTATGTCACATTGTTTCACCATGTTTGAAGAAGCAGCCAGATTTTCCTCAGCCTGCTGAGTACTTATGACCTTTTATTGTTTATTTTCCATACACTTATGATTAACCTAGTAAAATAAATTTAAATTCAGAAACTCCAAGTTAAAATTTTTAAGGCAATATTCCAAAACCCCACCTGGGTATAGAAAGCTTAAAAGAACTCTGAAGTTGTTGGAGCCCTCTCCCTGGACTCCCTTTTCCTGTGGTTTCCTGACAGGTTGGGTTGGGTTGGGTTTGGTTGGGTTGGGTTGGGTTAGGTTGGGTTAGGTTGGGTTAGGTTGGCCAGACAAATTTCTGTCTTTGTTGTTTTTCTGAAGATAACCAATTATTGTCTACCTTTTGTTGTGTACCCAAATTCACTTGCTGTTCCAAATTTTTCATGTTTTCCCTTTATTTTACCCTTCCTTTCTGGAAAATTTTCTATAGTCTATGCTTTTGATTAATTTGAGTGTCTCCTAAAAGTGGCCCATTTTTGAAGTCTTCTCAGCAGTAAGACCATATGGTTTCCAACATGTTCTGCAGGCTAAAGAAAACACTTATTCTGATATTTAAATCAAACTCTGAGGGCTTAAATATATGGTATAATGATGTAAGGAAAATAGTTTTTAATATCAGAGCCATAGCAAGCAGAGTGGCAGATGCGCTCCTCTGAAAGGCCGGCCTTCACAGCTGGACGGAGCCTTCAGCTGTGTCTCGTCATCCTCGTATGGGGTGTGCCTGTCCTGGGCAAGTCATTACTGTTGGGCCTTAGTCCCTCATGGGTACAGTGAGCTGGAACCTTCCATCATCCCATAACCGTCCCCTCGAAGTGGGTCTATAGGAGCAGAGAGGGAGGCAGTGAAAACGGAGTCACTAATCCAGCAAGGAGTAGTCCCTCTGGGTTCTAAATGAATACAGTCTATACACAGGAGACCCTTACACAGAATCTTCCTGGAGGAATAATCCTAGGAAACATGAAAAAAACATTGATACAAAACACCTGGAAAGGCTGGGGAAAATATGGCCATTGCATGTTTCAGTGAATAGCAGAGAGAATCAAGATGTAAAGGAAATATCAGGGACGAGTAATGAAGAGAGACTGAAGACCTGTGCTGTCCTGGAAGGGGTGGCAGGAGGGGAGGGGGTTGATGAGCCAGTCAGAGAAAGACAAACACCACACGATTTCACTGACATGTAGAGTCTAATGAACAAACTGAACTAACAAGCAAAACAGAGACAGACTCATAGCAGGATGACAGCTAGTTGAGTGAGGGGAGGGGAGGGGGTGGAAGGATTGAGCAAAAGAAAAAAAAACCTCATGGACAACAATGTGGTGATTGCTGGGGGTAGGGGGATATAAAGGGACTAAATGACAGTGGAAAGAATAGTTAAAAATTAACTGTAATTTTTAATTTAACTGTAATACAGTTAAATTAAAAAAAATAAAAAAGTAGGGTTTGTGTTTTATCTCTTCTTTGAGGAGAAAAATTGAAAGCGAGTCACCTTTTTATAAACTCAGCATGCTCAGACAACTGCCTTGTAAATTGCACTTGTACAAATCCTGACAATGCAAAGTAAAATAGCCAAATGGTGAAACAAAATGTAAAGTTTAAAAGCAAAATATTACCTAAAATATGACAGAATTAAGACCGAACTCATGTGTATCCTGGAGTTGCTATAACAAAGAACCACAAACTAGGTGGCTTTCAACAACAAAAATGTATTCTTTCACAGTTTTGGAGCTAGAAGGCCAGCATCCAGGTGTCAGCAAGGCCATGTTCTGTCCGAGGGCCCTGCAGGAGACTCTGCTGCATGCCTCTCCGAGCTTCGGGCGTGGCTGGCCATCCTTGGTCTTACTTGCCTTCTAGACACATCACCCAAATCTATGTCAGCACATGGCATTTTCCCTAAGTGTCTGTTCCCTTGTCTCTTTTCTTTATAAGAACATCAGCCATATTGGGTTAAGGGCCCACTCTGATCAGTATGATTTTATCTTACGTTGATTATATCTACAATGGTAATACCAAGTAAAGGCAGACCAGGAAAAAAAAAGCAGAGTTATCGACCTCTTGTTAGGCAATATTAAACCAAGGATAGAAAGCACTAAATGAAGAAAGAATAGCTTGTTTTTACAGAAGAATGACTCCTGAATGTATAAATAATGAGAAAGTTCAAAAACCACAGTTCTGTAGCCCACAAGGAAAAAAAATGATCCTGATGAAGGCCGCTAGACAGTCTAGAGCCATTAATGTATTTGTATGGCATGAAGTCGTCACTCCACCAAATTCTTTCTAATTGAAATGGTGGAAATTTATCTTTACAATAGAGAAATATGGGGGTCACCACTTTAACCAGCCATTCAAACTGAGCAGCAGTGACAGTGGGACAGCCTACGGATGCGACACAGTACGAAGCACATGGCACCACCTGCGAAGTCTTCAGAAAAATAGTTCACCTGAGTCTGAGCAAGCCTTTCCATCTAACTTTGAGACTTCAGAAAACACAGAGGTAGAGAAACACACTACATGACAGCAACAGAAAACAATGCGATTGTCCTGTAGTGTAAAATGTTCTCCAAAACGATTGACCTGATCTGTTTAAAAAAAATCAGTGCTGTGGAGCAAAAAAGAGGAGTGAAGGAAACATTTCATAATTAAAAAACGCAAAGATGTAACAACCAAATCTTATGCATAAACCATGATTAGATTCTAAAAAAATTAAAAGATGTTTTGAGAACAATTAAGTAAATCATATATGGATGAGATATTGGATGGTATTGGGAAATTATTATTTTTAAAGTGTAGTATTGACATGTGGTTATTTGAGACAATGTACTTATTGTTAGGAGGTACTTAGTGAAATATTTGGGGATGAAGTGTCATCAATTGCTTTCACCTGGTTATATGTGGGTGTACACACACACACACACGTATAGACATACACCCACATGTTCACACATGCATACACACGGGCAACACATGCACAAAAGCAAATATACATGCACACACAACAAACATGCACATACCTGCACACATGTGCACAGGCACATGCATGCACATAAAACACACATGTGTGTGATACGTATGCACATATAAAGAAAATATGCAGAATTATTAGTTTTTACAATTTAAGCACATAAGACATAAAAGTATATATGATCATATAAGACATAAAAATATATAAGTAACAAAATATTGGAGGAGGAATCAATCTGGCCTTATTTTAATAGATTTATAATGATGGCTTGATACATTTTACTATATTAGGTCTGAGGAGACATGTTCAAATCTCTCCATAAGTGATAAAGGTATTTGGCACAATTCAATACTTATTTGTTGCAGTAATTTTTAAATAGATAGGAACAGATTAATGCCTCTTTAGTCTGCCTCAGCCCACAGACCAGCATCAGGCCAAAACATTAAAATATTCCTTTCAGAGTCAGGAACGAGACTGTCACTTAACTTTGTTCTGGACATACTTTGTCACTGATGCAGTTCAGCAGTTGGAAGAAAGTAAAATCATCACTATTATCAGATGATGTGATGTGTACAAAGCTTTATGGGATCAAATGAAAAAACATGATGAACAATAACTACTTTAATTTTAACATACAGAAGTACTAACATACAGAAACAGCTTACACAGATACAAACAACCCTGAGATAGAAGATATAGTAGAAGACCTTATTTGTAGTACTATTGATAAAAGATAAAATGATTAAGAATAAAATTTCTTATTTTAAAAGCTAAAAAAAGTAAAATTCTTCATAGAAGACATAAGAAATGTCTTCTTGGCATATGGTATTTTATTTTGTTTTTTGGATGAGAAGACTCAATACCATAAAGGCATCAATTTTACCTAAATTAGACTATAAATGTAATGTGATACTTGTAAAAAATACTATTTTAAACAAAAGAAGCTTATCATAAATTATATGGAGAAATAATCAAGTATAGCCAGGGGAAATATAAAGAAGGATCCTAAGAAAGAGCTGGCCCTGGCAGATATTAAAACAAATTTAAAAAGCTTCAGCGTTTAAAACAGTGGCTCATGAAGAAATGGATTGGTAAACTAGAACCATTAGTCCATAGACTCCATGCATATGGGGATTTAGTATGACCTAGGTGGCATTTCAATTGGTGAAGACTGGGTAGTTCATTCAGAAAATGTTATTGGGACAGATGGGTAGTCTAGGACAAAGGTTGGACCCATTCCTCATGTTTTATACCAGGACAAATTCAAAAATGGAATAAAGACTTAAATACTTACAAATGAAATCATAAAAGCACTAGAGGAAGCAATGGAAGAATTTTTAAAAATCTTGGTTTGGTAAAAGCTTTTTGAATTATGAATTCAAACCCAGAAACTATAAAAAAAGAGCCAACAAATACATCTCCATAAGAAGAAATGATGCTGCATGGCAGAAAAACACCATAAGCAGGGTCATGGAAAAATGTAAACAAATGGGAAAGTAAGGACAGAGCCGGCGAACACTCATTTGCCCATCCCCGTCAACTCATGGCTAATTTATTTATTTTAAAGCTTATTTTTGTTACCGTAACATGTCATCCAAAAAATAGCTTTTTGTGTGTCTGTATGTAGAACACCTTTCTTGAAACACATTAAACTACTATTATCATACCTACAATATTAATGATTCCTTAATATTCATGATCATTTTAAGATGTAGGAAAATGAACCTTCTGGTAAATATCCACATAAACATATTTTTAAAAGCACATTATTTGACTCTAAAAGTGTTAGAAAAATTAATTATAAAGAGAGTGAATATGCTGTGGAAATTTCTGTTAAATTAAATTTAGATACTTCACTCTTGTAGTGTTTGTTTCACATGCTCTGAATCTGTTAATGCTTTGCAGTCGGCTGGTTATGTCACTTGATTATCTTCCATTAATCCTGGATCTGGCTCTGACCTGAATGAAGCCGTTGTTTTCTCTTGCCCTTAGAAATCGCTTAGGACTGTGACAGCTGACAACCCAGTGACTCTAATAAAATTTCCCAGGTGTATACATCAGAGGTAGGCAGGAACCTCAAGCTCTTGAAAGAAGACTCAGCGTAGATGAAATGTGTTGGCACCTCTAGAATTGCAGTCCTTCACGCAGTGAAAATCAGCTACAATCTATGAGAAGGGAAATATTTGAAGTACTTTGTGGTTCAGGACAAAAAAAAAACAATGAAAATATTTTTTAACAAGTAGACTTTGTGAACCTCTTTTCATGAAGACATTTAAAATGCTTGTGAGACCAATTAATTGTGAGATTGATTAAGGTTGAATTTTGATGTCATAATCATACATTTGACTTTAAAATGAGTGGCAGTTTAGATTAACATGTGCCAGCTTCCTCCAACTTTTAAATTAAGAAGAATAAAATTTTTTTCTGGGACCTAGAGCTAAAGTCTGATCAAAGGAATAGATGTCAGATTTTAAGTAAAACTTAGAACTGTATTATTTGAGAGTTTCTCTCCTTAATTCTGGGGTAGCTAAGGGACTCGCTCAGAGCCATTCAGCAGGGCCTGGATCCCAGGCCTCCTTGTCCCCGGCGGGTGCCCTTCCGTGGGAGCACGCTTCTCTTTGTACCTTTAAATCTGTTACTTTGTTCTCTTAGAATAGTGTGAAGTTTTCACTAGAGCATGATAGACATGAATGTATTTTTGTGCTGTCAGTTTAAACTTTTTCTCCTCATTGTTTGTGGTTCTAGCACCTTCTCATGAACTTTTGCGCCCTCCAAGTTGCAGCAGCAGTTTGGTTCTGACGGATGCAGTGGGAGCAGAAATCTCGTCACTGTATTGTCCCGTTGGCTCTTCTTGCCCTGGCAAACTTTTACGATCACTTATCTCTGGCACAAAAATGAATGAAGGCAGTGTGTTTAGTTTTTCCTGGGTTAGATTATATGGTACACACTGTTTATATCTTCATTCTAGTTCCTTTTGTGTGAAGGGAAGGTCTTGTATATGAAGGAAAATTTGCATCCTAGTTTTCTCCTCCCAACTTCAGACGTCTCACAGGCAGGCAGCTCAGTTTCCTGCAGTCTTTCTTGTTTGTCCCTCCCTTCTTGATATCTAAAGAAGGTTAATTTCAACCATTAGAGTGAATAATGGCATAAATAGAATCCTGTTTTTCACATAGGAGAGCCTTAATGAAGAGCTGGGGAAGGCTAGAGAAAGCTGCTGTAGGGTTTTGCCTCAACAAAATAGAAGGTGTTGAAAGGAAATACAAACAGTTTGCTTTGGTAAGAGCACAGATGTGCTTTTAGACAACAACTGTGTATGACCGCTTGATATATAAAGCCCCTGCACTGTTAACCAGTGGTCAGCCCACCCCTGCTTGACACACCTGAAGACCAGGAATTTACGAGAACTGCTGGAGTAGCAGAAAGCACCCCTGCTTTTGAATCTGGCAGATTTCTGCATCCCAACTGCAACACACGTGACCTGTTACCTGGAACAAGACTAAGTCCTCTGACCCTCAATTTCCTCATCCTAATCTATTAGGCTGTTCTGAGAATTAATGAGATAGCAGTAACTATTATTCTCAGCCAATTCATCATATTATACAACTCAGAAGCTGAACTGAATGTATGAGTGGGGACCCAAAACAAACCAGAATTATCTTCTAGAGAGCAGGTCCCTTGTAATGCAGGCTTCCCCTGCTAGGTGAGTGTTCTAGAAACCCATCTGTATCAGTGTACCATCTGGTGTTGTTGTGAGAGGCTGCTTTTGGCTTCAGTGAATCTTTTTTTAAGACTCTTTCGACACGTTTGCCCATTTCATGATGGATGATTTGCCAGCACACCTGCCCACACCACACTGAGTGTGCAGCAGTTTTTGACCGAAATGGCATGACTCCCATGCCCCAACCTCCTTATTCACCTGATCTTGCCCTGAGTGACCTTCTTTTGTTTCCCTGGATGAAAAAAGTTCTCAAAGGGAAACGTTTTGCCATGTGGAAGTGGTGAAACACAAAACGGCATAAGCACTAAAAGGCACCAAAATCAATGTCTTCAAACCTGTTTTGAGCTGTGGGAAAATGTCTCAATAGGTGTATGGCATCAAATGGAGAGTACTTTGAAATGACTGAAGTTTAACATGTGAGAATAAATGCACAATTCTTTTAGAAATAAGTTCTGGGTTTTGGGGGTCCCCCCTCATATTTCCTAGTTCTCATCTTTGGGTTCTGAGTGTACCTCTTGGGGCTACATGGAATGTGTTTGTGATCTCTGTAGCTCTCCTCCAGGGACATTTAATTTCAGATCTCCACTTATTTTCTGTGGCTGTTTGCTGTCCTTTATGTATTTGGAAGTTGTGTAATCAAAGGAAAAATGCAGATAAAACAGTGGTAAGTAAGCTGGAGGTACCTTATGGCATGCCCTATGATCTACCTATATTTTACTGTGTTATACTGAGCTTATGTTACACAGTCTCATTTGTTAATTTGGTGTGTTTATGAACAGACTCTAAATAAATTAAAATGTTTTATTAATCATCCATGAATGTGAAAAATTCTTTACTTTCTGGATAAATATATACATATGCTGCCCCAGAAGAGAGTGAGAGTTATCATTGACAACAAATATTTATTTTACAGTTTTTAGAGCTTACTCCTGAATCCTTACCACTAAGATACAAAGCACAGACTACAGCTAACTCTGAGAATTTAAATCCTATCCTAATACAAACAAGCAATAGAATAACCCTGTAGGCATACACTGTCTCTCCCACATTCGTCGAGTGTATTTACCCTTCACATCCTCCCTGCCTCCAAAACAAGGTGAGACCTGGAGAGAAATATTTTCACACTTGTCCTCGTGGAAGCTTACGGGTTTTATGCATGATGTCCCCATTACAGTTGACCCTTGAACAACGGTTTGAACTGCTCAGGTCCACTAGTACATGGACCTTTTTAAATAAATACCTGTCGGGAGGTATTTATTGATCCGCGGTTGGGAGTCCACAGATGCGGGGACCAGCTGTATGCATTGATCTCTGCCATTTATATCGGGGACTTGAGCATCCATGGATACTGGTACCAGTGGGGGTGAGGAACCAATTCCCTGCAGACACCGAGGGGCAATTTTGGCTTTGGGGGAGTCAAAAGTTATGCCTGGATTTTCAGCTGCCGGTGTTCAAAAGTTTATGTTAAATTGAGTGTACAAACTAATTCAGCAAATCTTCATCTTTGGCCCTCTCCATGATGAATGTGCTGTGGCTGAGTGCTGCCCTCAGGGCACCCAAGCTCCCAGATGGGCAGGGAGTGGTCTGCGCCTAGAGGCCAGACTGTCCTTGTTGTGCATGGTTTTCTTTCTTCTCCTCAGAGTTATCTTTGCTCTCCCCACTTGCTGTGCCTGCCTCTTAACAATTCTTATCACCATCTCTACGTATTTCTTCTTTTTTTCCTGGTGTTTCTACAGTTATACCCGTACTTGAGTTTGGTTTTCAGAGTCAGTAGTGCTGAAGTTTGCTTCAGCTTCTCTGTCATATTTCATACATTCATTTTTTTGAGTTTGACTCTTCTTGGCCGTGTTTCATGTCAGATATTTTCTTTCTGGAGAAACTCTACCTTAGTAATTTAGCAACTCTAGAGTAGAACAATTCCAGTTTCAAAATATTCTAACATGGGCTTTTAAACATGTAAAATTAGAAGATGGAACCCTTTGATCTTGATATTAGAATTTTTTCAACAAGTATATAGCTAGCAAATACATATGATTATAGTACATTGTACTTATAGATTAAACATTTGTTAATGGTGAGCACATGGCCCGGTCTCTCTAGTGTCTCTAACACACCTGGTACCCTCATGCAGCTCAGATAATGAATGCTCTTTATTGTGCTTCACGTTTGCTCTGTGAAGGAGATTCAATTCTCAGGTCAGCTTTAAAAGTGCTATTTTGCCTTGGCTGGTGTGGCTTAGTGTCTTGCAGCATCGTCCTGCAGACTGAAAGGTCATGGGGTCAATTCTCAGTCACAATTTGTCGAGGTTGCAGGTTCGGTTGCCAGTTGGGATGTGTATGGGAGGCAACCAATTGATGTTTCTCTGTGCCCCTCCCCACCTCCTTTTTCTCTAAAATCCATAAACATATCCTTGGGGGATGATTTTTTTAAAGTGCTATTTAAAGGCTCTCTGCATGGCCCCATTTAAGAAATGAGGCTATGCAAATCCAACCTGATTACGAGATTCAGGTTTAAGGAATTTTGAGGTGCATTTGAGGTTTGTGGTTACCATGGATCTCAGATTTTTCTGGAAGTAAAAAATTGAAATTTAGCCTTTTAATGGTTTATGTCAGAAGAATTTCACTTCTGGTATCAATCTATTTTCTTTAATTCTGAGTCCTCAGTAACCAGGCTATAATTTTCTCCATGTTTTGAAATTGATTCCATAGCCCTGATACGCTTTTTGTTTATCAGTTTATTTCCTGCTGCCGTGATTCTGACCCCTATGAAAACCTTTTATTTGTTCGTAATGTAGGCAGTGTTTAGCCCAGAGATCCTGCTGATTGCTTATGTTCCTGGTTGTGCAGGTTGGAATGTTTCCCTGGGCTTGCTCATTCAGGGCCTGTGAAGAAGGTATTTGGCCTGCAAGAACGTTGTTTTGTTTACCTGCATCTCACTCACAGGAGAGATCACTCCCTCCAGTTTCCTGGCCTGGACCAAGGGCATCACTCCCTTTTAGTACCAGCTCATGAACAGAAAGCCCAGGGATGTGCTCTGTGACCATATTTTTTCTCCTGCAGCATTGCAGTCAGGGAAGTCAGAATCTTTATGGAAAAAAGATGACATTTTCCATTACCAGGCAAGATTGAGTAAGTTAAAAAAAAAAAAATCAGTCATCTAGTGTGCACAGATAGAAACTGTCATTTATTTTAGATTCAGTTTCAAAAAAGCCATTACCCATAATCCTTCATCAGTTTTAGCTGCATGCTGAAGTACTCTTCTAATATCTTACTTTAGACAGTGGTTATTATTAATATTTGAGTATTACTTTTGGTCTATGTATGAATATAAAACAGAAACTCATCGCATCTTTGATCAAGAAGTCACAGATTCCTAGTCCCAGATGCAAGAACATGATTTCTTGTGTGGTGTGTTCATAAAATAGAAGGCGCAGTCCACGCACACATGCGTGCTGCTCCTCAGCAGAGAGAGGTGCCCCAGGTACTAGCCTCTTCTGGGGCGGTGCCTGACATGCAAGGAGGCTGCGTGTGATTGGCCTCCTTCCTCCACAGGCTGAGCAGGGCCTCCAGGCTGCATGGTAGGAACTTACACTGAAAATGGAAACTAATGTTTGAAGGACTGCACGTCACATGCGAGGAAAAGAGGTGCTCTGTAAATGTTAATCAGGCCGAGTTGGTTGATAGGATAAACTACACTGTATGCCTGGGGATGTTCTGCCCACCTGATTAACTGATTATTTGAAAAGGGGTACTAAGATCTCTGACTTTAATTTGGGGTTTGCCTGTTTTTACTTGTTTTTTCCTGTTTTTGCATCATGTATCTAAAGAGCTATAATTGGGGCAGAAGTATTATACCTAGGATTTTTATATCATCTTCATTTATTGTAATGAAATAACCTTCTTTATCCCTGGTGATATTCTTTGCTCTGAAATCTATGTTCTCTGATAGTAATATAATTTTGTATCACCATCATGTATCTTCTTGACTTATGTTACTGTGTGTATCTTTTTTCATCCTTTTACTATTATTTGTCTTGGTTTGTTTGTATCATTTTAATTTATCTGTTTTGTTTTATTGGCCATCTTTTTTTGTTTTGTAATTTTAGTGTTTGCTTTAGATGGACTATAGTGTTCATCTGTAACTCATAACGGTCTACATTAGACTGATACGTACCATTTTGCTTATTTCATGAGAACTTTATAACAGCACACTTTCATTTATCCACCTCTTGCTTATGTCATTATTGTTATATATTTTACTTTTATCTATGTTATCAACCCCACAGTACATAGTTATTTTTTATTTAAACAGTCAATTATCTTTTAAACACATTTTAATAATAGGAAAAATCTCATGTAGTCAACCATGTAGTATTTTCTGCGCTCTTTATTTCTGTGTAGATACAGATTTCCCTCTGGTGGCATTTTTAGTTTCCCTGAAGAACTTCCTCTAACGTTTCCTCTAGTGCAGTTCTTGCGGTGATGAATCGTATTGGTTTTTATATGTCTGAAAGTATCTTTATATTGCCTTTATTTTTGAAAGGTCACATACTGGGTAGATATATTGGGTTGGCCTCATTTGCATTTTGCTATAAGATGGCTCTAATAGTGTTAGTTGTCTTTAACTTCATCAAAACAATTTCGTTAGATTGTATTGTGACAGCTGTCATATCATCATGCATTTTTAAAAAACTTACTAAAATTGGTGTTTTTTGTGCAGCCATTTTAATATTAAAGATGGAAGAAAATACACAATATTTTTAGCATATTATGCTTTATTATTTCAAGAAAGATAAAAATACAACTAAAACTCAAAGAATAAAAGCTTTGTGCAGTATATGGAGAAGGTGCTGTGACTCAATGTGTCAAGAGTGTTTTACGAAGCTGCCTGCTGGAGATTTCTCGCTGGATGGTGCTCCATGATCCAGTGGACCAGCTGGCATTCACAGTGATCAAATTGAGACACTGACTGAGAATAGCCAGTGTTGTGCCACATGGAGGGTTACCAACATATTCAAATCATCTGAATCCATAAAGTTATTGGTAAAAATGGAAAATAACTTTTTGGCCAACCCAGTAAATTCTGGGTTGGCAGTGTGTTTTAGTATTTTGAAGTGTTGATCCACAGGCTTTTTGTTTTGTATTGTTTATGCTGACAACCAGAATTTTTATTTCTTAATCTGTGTGTAGCATATCTTCTTTCCTCAGGAATGTTTTTAAGATTTGTTTCCTTTATAACTAGGTTTGAGCAATGTGATTGTGATTTGCTTTGGTACAATTTTCTTTATGTATTTGTTTTTAGGGTTTATCAAACTTCTTATGTTTATAGCTTTACAGTTTTCCTTGTGTTTAGAAAATTTTTAACCATTCTTTAAATATTTTCCTTACTTCTCTACCAACTCTCCTCCCCTGCATGCATTCCAAATATCCATGTATTAGCTCATTTGAAGTTGTCATCAAGTTCACTGATGATCATTTATTTTTATTTTTAGATACATTGTTTTCTCTGTGTTTGATTTTTAGGTAGTTTCTGTTGCTACATTTTCAATTTCAACAATGTTTTTTGCATTATTTTGTGTTGTTAATGACATCCAGTGTATTTCTCATCTCAGGCAGTGTAGTTTCCATGTCATGGAACTACTTTCCATGTCTAGGGAACGCCCATGATTTGCACCTTTTCTATATATAGTGACCTTTGAGCAATGTGGGGGTTAACCCACATACAACTTTTGGTACCCCAAATCTTAATAACTACAGTCATCCCTCAGTGTCTATAGGAGATTCATTCCAGGACACCCTCCCCCAATCCCAAAGGATAACAAAAT
>PVKM010022293.1:0-21937 GCA_004027735.1 Carollia perspicillata
GAACTTTTAAATTTTATAAAAAAGTATGCCTGCCTTGGAGAACTGAATTATTCTTTTTTTCATAATAGAAGTTAAAATTATATTTTCAACTGCATCATTATTTTTTATTTTATAAAATAGAATAGGTGAGATGAATAGCCATTTTAATTGCATTCTGCTCCAGTGAAATCCAGGACTTAAAAATATATATATTTTAAAAAGCTATAGCTCTAGCATTTTTATTAGTCTGACTAGTGAAAAATGATGTTTTTGCTTTTTGCAGGAATATCTTGGGCAAAGCAATAATAATCATCCCCTGATGAATATACCAACAGCCCCCGACTATCACTGGGGGGGGTGGCTGGAACCTCATTTTTATAAGGATAGTTAAACACAATAGAGGGAATTGAGTTTGTTTGTTGGCTTTTCATAGAAATAACTCCAGTAGGCCTAATGAAAAATTGAGGTGGATTCATCAAGTGCATATTTCAGACTGAAGGTCAGGAGTCTATGGCTCCTGTTTTCCGTACAACTACATAAGCAAATTTCCCTGCCCCCTAATTCCACAATATTTCTTGAGCAATTCTCTGCCTGTCTCTCTCTAGGTAGGGAAGACACCAAAACAGATAAGATAAGGCCTCTAAAGTTCAGTAGCAATGAATTTCCATTCCTAAACAACCTTAAGGGACCTGAAGGAACCTGTTGAATTTTACCTCCTTACCTTTAATGTGAAAGAGCAGAGGCCCAGAGTGTAAAAAGACTTGCTTAGGATCACAGGGCCATTTCCAGAAAAGCTTGTGCTAGAGAAACTATGTAACTGATCCCCAATTTAGCCATTCTACATCACAATGTGTTACTTTATTTGAGACAGTGGTGTCTACAAAGACCAGACCTCTTTTCTCTATCCCTTGCTCTTCTGATGCATATCACTTACTTTCTTTCAAGAAATGCCTCTTTGCAGTGAAGGCAATAATTGTATTTGGAGGATTACTCTAAACAGAACAAACCCAAGCAGAGAGCAGCCCTGGGCCCTCTCCATAGATCACGGCTTATGGCAGCTCCCCCAGGGAACGCAGAAGCGCTTGGACCAGCTTTAAGTTTAAGTGCATGTCACCATGATGTACGGTGTCTTTGGTGTCCGTATATCATAGAGTGGAAGGGGTGTCGCCCATGGACGGAGAGCATCCATTCTCCTCTCCTGACACTGTGCCTTTTCCCCAAACAAGACATATCTGTGCGATTATAATCTTATCCTGGCTGGTTGCTCCCTCCAGAGCTCATCTGCAGTGAGGGGCAGAGTCAGTCAGCATTTTCGGGAGAGAAGTTTTAGGGGCACGCTTTGAGAAACAATGGAAAAGACATAGACTTGAGAACATACACGGTTCTCCTAGATGCATTGTTTGCAGTGTCTTGTTAGCATCTCAAGGGCCTCATTCCTCTGTGCAGACAAACGTAGCAATGAAGAGCAAGTCCTCACACGTCATCCTTCTCCAGTTCAAACTCCGGATCAACCACTTCCAGGGTCTGTGACTCAGGCAACTTCCTGGACACATCTTTGCTTTAGTGGCCTTACTGCAAAATGGGAATTATACGAGAACACTATTTGTTCCATGTAATTATTATCAGAAATAAATATGTGACTATAAGTGAAACAATAATCTAGAGAGTGGAACTTTTCTTGTCTTCAGTACAGGTAGTTGTTCCCAGTATTACCTTTTCTTACCCAAGACTTGGCCTAAGATAGCCGCAGTAAAGTGATACAGTTGGAGAATTTTTCTTTTAGTGTCTAAATAGTTTCTTTTAGCAATAATCGCGCCTTGGATAAACCTCATTGGCTACGATACTGCCACTGCGCAAAGCTCTAAATAGTTTCTTAAGCAAGAGGTACCTCATGACTCTCCTTTCCATATTAGGTGCAGAAGGTGAGTGAGAGAGACAATCCAGGAAGAAGTTAATCTATGCAGTCATTTTCCCATTTGTGTAGCAACAGACACACTGCCTTGGAGTTTGGTGGTCAAACTGAATGTGCTTGAGGATTTTCTCTTTCCTTGACCTAATGAAGGATCTGCTTCCTCTTCATGGTCAGGGCTTAAAGGAAAAGGTAAGCCTGTCTTGTCCCTAAAGGTAGTGCTTGTGAATGGGCTGCCTGAGTGGGCATGTGGCCTGAACTTGTGTTTCATCTGACCTATACTATAGCATACATACACATACATGCATACAAATACACACATACACAGGTAAATGCATGATGTATTGTAGCATGTATGGATCTTGGTTTCACTCAGCAAGAATGCAATCATGAGGTTACCAAGGCACTAACGAGGTCAAGGCAGCCAGGTACCTCCCCTCCAGCTGTGCCCTGATGCAGAATGCAGACCTTGAGAACATCCCTAAGCTTAGGTTCCTGTGCAGATCTCACAGAACTTGGTCTTGTCTTCTCTTTACTGTCCCGTTTTCAGAAAAAGCCTTTGATAATGTGGCTGTTGCCTAGAAACAAAACTGTAAGATTACTGAGGAGGATTTATAAAGTGAGCAGAGCCCTTGAGCCACATCTCTCTGGTTTGACACAGTGGGAGACTTTCTAAAGATGAGATACCACCCTGTCTCAACAGTGTGACAGACACTTCTTAGTTGACCCTAGACCTCCTTTCCTTCATGGCGTTTTAAGTCACCATATTTAGAACTCCTATAGCACATGGAATTGATCGGTACCCCTCACGTATGTGGGTCTTCTCTGCGTAGCAGGACTGTAAATCCAAAAATTGGAATAGCACTTCTTCCAAAATTTCCTGTTCGGTACAGGCTAGGTTACATGGAGAACTTCTGAATGGTAGGTAAATATATCCAATATTGCAATCAGAAGTTCTGGAACATCTAAAGGCTCTACTGATTCTTTATCTTAGGTCCAATTTCTGTGGTCTAATTATCATTCTCATTAGTATAGCAACTACCACACAGCCTCTTCCACTAGCATGTGGAGTAATCTGCCAGCACCTTCGTTGTCATTGGCACATCACTTCCTGGTGATGTCACCCACCGACGAATACTCTGAATAACAAATACAGCCCATAAACCTAGGCTACCACCTACAGTGGTAAGAAAACCAACTGTTTTCTTCAGGGCAGACATCAGGGGAGTAATTACTGATGCCATAAAGGTGCCCAAACCATCCTTCAGCTACTTCATTCCTGTTGTAAGAGGGAACAAAAAAGAGAACAGAGTCCCTCTCCATATGTCGATGCTGAAAAGAGCACCAACGTCTGTTTTCTGAATGATGTTTGCCTGTGAGTGTTCAATAATTAGAAATATTTAATGTAGGCAAACACCAGCAAGTTGAAATTGTTTTCTGCTTAAGTCTTGTCATTTGCCAGGAAGAAAATGATATGTTAGACATGTTGCACTCTTTCTCAGTGTGATAGCAACTAAAGTGGCTTAAAATTGGATTCATTTATAAAGCTGGACACTATTAATACCATTCCCTGCATGATAATAATTCATTTTACTCTGCTTTGTCTCAGAAGCAGTAGGGGCTCCATTCCTTACATTCAGTTTGCAGTCCTAATTAAGTATTCATTATAAAATACATTTTTTTATTTAGAGCTAAATATCAAACATTTATGTGCTGTATTATACTTGTTTACTATGAGGTCAGTGTAGTGAAGTGCGGCATGTCTAGTAGTTCCATGTCTTTAACCTGTAAAATTAAGGTTTGGAAGGAACTTGGCTGCATCAAAAACCTGTCTCCCTCAGGGGTCTTATTTTATCAGCATTACACAAAATAAGCTGCAAACATAACCGAATGTAACTACACTGTTTCCCCCATTGAGAAGAAAAGATGCTCTGTGTGTTCAGTGGAAGTCTGACATGACACACGCGGAAGTTTCATATGAGATCCTGTAGGACCGTGATCCTACAAACTTTTATTATTGGCAGTTGAATGGGCTAGACACCGAGAAAGGAAAAAGACATGGAGAGGTTTAATGGAATGAAATTAAGCCAAATAAGATGTAACTAGAATATCAGAAGAAAGCCTCATCTAGTGAGATCTGTTCAATTGTAACTGTGTGTTATAAGATAATAATTCTAGCAAGAAGTGAGTTTTTACATCCCTAATAGTTGGATCACTCAAACCTGACTTGATAAGCAATAGGGTATGTATATATAATAACAGTACAAATTTGGCATTTACATCCCACTTTCTCTTCGGGAGCTTAAACAACCAGGGAGATTTTGCTTTATTTAAAATCACATCGTGTTCAGAAGTTGTATGTAAAATGATCACAAAAACAATCATGTTACCAACAGATGATTAAATTGGGATCACTCCAAAACTCAAAGATTCTCCTTAGGATTCATATAAAAATGACCCAAGTGAAATCGTGGTGAGAACTTGAACCCATAATGACACAGAATTCCTAATCACCTGTCAGGTATTTTCTGAGGGTTGATTATGTACAAAGTCCTTTGCAGTGGTCAGTGAAGAAGGAGGACAGAGAAGAGGAACGGGGGAATAATAACTCTTACGATCATATGGAGAGACAAGCTATACACATAGGGCTAATTAAATAATAATATTGAGCATGTCCGTGTGCACTGGAACATGGCATGGTACGTTCCACTGGTGAGGACAATGGCTCCTACAGTTTCACAGGAGAAAGAGATAATAGTTATCAGAAGTCAACTGAGAGAGCTTAGAAAAGGGAGCTCTTTATCTGAGCCTTGAAGGATTATTTGAAATGAGAGCAAATGCATTTAGGAAAGAGAGGTAAGTATGAGTAAAGGAAGGGAAGTAAGACAATTCAGAGACTGTTTGGAGAATGAAATCTAGGTTGACTTGTCAGCTGAAAAGGGCATTAGAGGAGTAAAAGGGAAAATGGATTGGTTGGATTGCAGACGGTTTGAATAGCATGCTAAGAATTTAAGTTTATCCTTTAGGAAATGAAAAGAAACTGAGAGTTTTGCAACCAGAATTAAACTGTTATATTCAGAAGACTTAGCTTGCCCCGGATGTAATTGATTTGATATGGAAGACACCGAAGGAAAGGAGATGGGGGATGTCTCTGTATGCCTTCAGTGCTACAGCGAAGAGAGCCTGAGATGAATGTGTGACGGTGCCACAGAGAAGAACTCCAGCGTGATACAGCAGCAGGCGCCTGCTGGGCCGGGAGACTTCAGGGCTTCTGGCAGGTCAAGGCATCAAAAGCTCCAAAATGACACTAAAAGGAAAACAAGCAGGCAATGTTTATTTACTTCTTTATTAATTGCTGGTTTATTGACCTAATTTTTCCCATTAGAATATATCATGATGCCAATATAGGAGGCCAAAATATGAATATTTCTCCACCAAACCTCAATTTCCCCATTGACTAATGACTAAGTTTAATCACTGAAAATTCTTTGTTTATATGTGCGTGTGTGTGTGGTGAGGCAAAAGTAGGTATACAGTTGTGGGTACTCAAAACATAATGTTTATTCTTGTATTATTATTTATTAATTATCAAACAACTATAAACCTACTTTCGCCCCACCCTCTATATACATTTTTTTCACAAAAAGAAAAAGATTCTTAATTTGCCCACTGTTTAGTCTTTAAAAGACATCTATGTCCAAAGAAAGATTAAAACATCAGAGTGATGTTTGTGAGAATTTCCTTTTCCCAATTTTATAAAGTAGCCTGTGTAGCAGAGCCAGGTCTCCAGGGATGAACAAGCTGTCTGTAGGCGGGGTCATTTAGTTCCAGGACTCCTAACATTCCTCTCCTGTCTCCAGACTTGAGGGTCAGTAGACACCTGTTTTCAAAGGCTTGCAATATTTTCCATAGGGTTTTTAAGTGAGTTTACTTATTTCAAAGTTTTCCAATCTTCCTCTTCTTTAAAACATTTTGAAGTTTCTGATGAGTAAACATGGACCATTGCAGAGGTATCTCCCCTGAATGACTGCTCGAGCATCACATAAGGTGCCAGCTAAGTCTCTGAGAAAACCCCCTCCTCTCTTGGTCATGTCAGAAATGCTCCTGTTTAATTCATCGAAGATTCCCCAACACTGCCAAGAAAATCCCTCTGGCACAAGTGACTATCCTGCCCCATTTTTCACCTCTGGAGGTCTTTACACACATCAGCTCAATTCATTCTCCAGGGCCTCTGTGAAGATGGTGACTTTACAAATTCCTCCTTTGACAAATTCCTCCCTGAGGACACATTAGGGATGTTGATGGGGAAAATGCATCTTGCCAAGATTATAACCCACTCAGAATGTGGAGCCTAAGAGTTTGGAAGCTGAGCAGTGCCTTTTAGGGCCAGAGATGTACTTATGATTCAACATCAAATGGTTAGCTAATGTTTACAGCAGGGATGCACAATTAATAAATGCAAAAATTGTGCTTCACTTTTGTTTCCAAAGTGAATAGGGTATTCGTCAAAGCAAGAAACTTTGCTTTGGTTATAAGCTATAGATAATGAAAATCTGTTTGTGTTTCACAAATACATTTGGTTCTTGTGGATTGTATTTCCCATCAGGGAATCAGGTGCAGTAAATATTTTTACATGCTAACTCCTCAGATCAGGCAGGCGGCTTTCGTTGACTAAAAATACAATAAGCTTAGAGAATAAAGGTTTGCACAGAAAGTTAAGTAATAGACTTTATCATTGTTCTTCACTAAACCTTAACAAGGACCAGCACTGGGATGCTAACTGTAAAATATGCACAACACCAACTTTTGGAGGAGGAGAAACTTCATGAAATCATCATCTCTACTTTCTCTTAACCTTCTCAATAAATCATCGATAATTATTCTAAACTTAGTATTCCTTTATGTTGAACATGGAGGATCCATATTAAAATTTCTTTGACAAAAACAATGCAATTGCAAACAGGAAATGTGCATCTAGAAAAGAGAGAGGTTAAAAGTAGAAGTCTACCTACGTTTTAAAGGGCATATTCTGGTGATGAATTTGGACACAGAGGAGTTAAAGGCTTGTTACTCAGCCCCCTAGAGCATATCTTTCTACAGAGTCAAGAAGAAATTGTCTACCAGAACTAGCAAGATATATTTTACTTTTGATCAGGGAAGTGAGATGAATTTTCCAGGGTTAGATTCCAGAACGAGGTAAAATATTCTACTTACATAAGCCAAAGAGAAAGAGGGTCTGCCTGGAACAAGATTGAATAAGAATGAGGGCTACCTCTTTCAGCAAAAGCAAAATGGGCCCTTTTTTTCTATCATTTTTATTGTTATTCTATTACAGTTGTCCCATTTTTTCCCGCTTTGCCCTTCTCCACCCATTTCATCTGGGCTTGCAGAGTCAGTTCCTACACTGTTGTCCATGTCTGTGGGTCAGTCTTAATGTATGACAACCTGATACTGCATATACTCACGTTGCGGGGACTATAACTAAAACACAGAAAACGGCAACATTATTGTGTATTTTAATTACTGAATGTTCTCTTAAAATTTCCTGGAACTGGAAGCCAAATAACTTATATGTATGACCCATGGACATGAACCAAAGGGAGGGAATGTGGGTGGGAGGGGGTGTGCAGGGTGGAGGGGAGCAAAGGGGGGAAATGGGACAACTGTAATAGCCTCGTCAATAAAATATATTAAAAAAAATTTCTGGAACTGATCCATTATAGAAGAAGAAGTAACTAGAGAGCAAAACTCCTGGTAGCACTCTATCTCAACCAAAATACAGTTGAGGGGATGATGGTGGATGCTAAATGGGGGGAGTGGACATAGGTTAACTCTGAGGAATGTTTCTTTCACGGTGCTTTGACCGTTGCTTATTTTTTTCTCTTGAATCTGTTAGCAGAAGTACAATAGCTTTCACCTCTGCTTAGAAATGAAATTCCAGCTTAACTTTGCATTTTGCCCAGGGACACTTGTAAAAGACTGATTTTAAAATTCTCAGAAACAAAGAAAAGACCATTAAAAACAACACAGAGAAGCAAGTTGCTTTGTCCTCTCATTTCCCAGATACAGTGCTTTGTCAGGGCCTGAAATTCACCTCTCATAACTGACATTAACTGCTCTCTGGTCACCCTCTTCACGAGGGCAACCAGTGATCTTGAGTAAGAAGTGTCTTTATTGACATGTTAGGAAGAAGGGACAATCTCTGTTGATACAAGACTCCCCCCGATACTCCATGGGTTCCAAAGCTGTTTGCACACAAAACGTCAGCATTATTATTCATATGTGCTCATAGACCAAAGTCTGAATGGCTGAAAAACTTGGCCTCTCATTGTTGTTACTTCTTACTTCAAAGCATTATTTTTCTAAATCTCTGCGTCTTTCTCTTCTTATATTTTCTCCCAATATTGATTTATTTTCTATTTCTGCATATTCTCTCAAGTTTTGTCTTTTCTAGATTCTCATATTCAATGGTTGGATATAGTCAGTTCTTGGATTTAGTTCCTATGTCTATTTTGAGCCCCTTCCTAAGTTCTCTAAGAGTTATTACAATTTTATTACAGTTGGAAATATAGAGTATAGCTCATTGCAGGTACCTCCTAACAAACACTTGTTGCCAACATTATCCTGGAATTGATCTTGGCTCTAGAGGAGACAATGGTCCCTTCCAGCTAGGCAGTGTGAGAGTTCTGATGTAGAAGCTTTCTCAGAACTTGTTGATAGTCTCATTTATTCTCCATTTACCAGGCCAGGTGAGATTCTGAAATATTTGTCAAAAAAAAAAAGAAAGAAAGAAAGGAAAAGAATGACAAAAGAGAGTTTAGTAGTTTCTCTCCCCTATTAGTATACTGTAAGCATGGAATTTTGAGATAGTAGAGCCTATGCCACTTCTGAAAGTCAGTGTGCAGGGGAGAAACCACCCAGGAGGTCCTCCAAGCAGATATCTACCTATGGAGTAAGTGAGAAATAAGTTTTTAATGTGTTAAGTTTATATTGGTTTGTTATCACAACAAAGCCTAGACCAGTCTCACTAATACAGATCTTAAACCATATAGCTGGGAACTGGGAAATATTTCTAAACATGAGTTATGTCTATGCATAGATGAATAGAGATGTGTCTATACTATGTATGTGTGAACTTATATGACAGTGACCAAGTCTTTGACCCTTTGACCCCTTCACATAGCCTCAGTACCTTCATCTACAGGATAATGGTGGGGTTAGAAGCATCTTTAGCTTGAAATGTCATTGGAATATTGCCTGATGCTATCCAAATGCACAAGAAAACTTTGCATCTATCCAGGTCTTAACATATTCTGAAGTCTTTTTAACCCAAGAACAAAATTCAGGGCTTGGACAGACTCTGATTTTAAGTTCATCCAAACCATCTCTTTGTTGCCTTTTCCCCCTTTAAGAAAATTCCAGATGAAAGCACAAATCTGCCACATGAACTGATTTTCTGCACAGCAAGATAATTCTTTTAAGTAGTTTCTATTATAGGAAAATTAATTTCAAGGCACTTCATACAGTTCTAGTAAAATCCTTCCGCTCCACAGGGGTCCATGAGCAACATTAACTGTGCAGCATTTGCTGGGTATGCCTCATTATGACTTGGTGCAGTGAAGGATGTTTTTAAGTTTTTTTTTTAAGTTGGGATTTTTGAAATGCATTGTTTTTTTCTTATCTCTGCATGAACATTTAAAGAAAACTGTAATTAGAGATATTTTTTACAAGGACAAAATATTTTTCCTACCTCATATAAAGGAACAGAAATTTCTTTTGATAAAACTTTGTAGCTTATTTAATTTTACTTAGGTAATGTTGTGTGTGTGTGTGTGTGTGTGGTATAACATTGATGCATATGAGGAGATTATTGAAAGCAAATACAGAATCCCATGTGCCAATAAGCACACTGAGCATTGGAATGGTTGACAACAAAGAAGACTTCACCATCCAGCTCTCATCTGTCTATCTTCCTGCAGTCTCTTAGAGGTGTTCTCAAGAGAACTCATACATTGCCTGCACACGTTTCCACTTTGGCATCTGTTTCCTGGGGAGCCTGATCTAATAAGATACCCCAAACAAGTGCCCCAACCAGCTTCCTTATACATAGACTTGCTGTAAAATAATATTTATCTGTTCTTTCTTATTCCACTAAGAGAGCAAAAAGACAGAGAACCCCATGGAAGGAATATGGTACCCAAGATTCACCCCAGGTATAATGGTTGGATGTCCCACACTTTCCTGAGTCCATAAGAGGATGTCAGGGCCCTGTTTTCCAGTCATGGGAATACTGAGGAAGGGATGCAACTAGAAACCAGAGGCTGGAATGTCATAGTCAAGCACCACTGACAGAGCAAAGCTGATCGTTCACCATTGTGTCAGCCTGTGGAGCTGGGATGATATTACATTTCCGACACAGTAAATGCTGGAATAAGTCCCAGATACAAAGTTCTTCTCCGCGTGGTTAGGGAGTTTTCGACCCTGGTCCTATCTGATAGGTGACCCCTAAAACTAGATCTGTTGTCTTTTGATTCCTAGTCTGTTGCTCTTTTCTTAAATCATGAATGCTTCCTTAAAAGTATTTGTGATCTTGAAGTGAGCCTTGAGTGATGAAAATAAGTTACAAAAATTCATGACAATTTTAACTTTTATTTTGTTTTTGTCACTTAAAATTAAGGAAAAAAACACAAAAATATGCTTCATGAAGTTATATATGAGATACACATGATTACAGGTTTTTTTGTTTTATTTTAATTTTCAAGCAAAAAAGTTTAAAGATTATATTTATTTATTTTTATGGAGAAGGGAAGAAAAGGAGAAAGAGAGGGAGAAAGCATCAATGTATGGTTGCCTCTCACATGCCCCTTTACAGGGGACCTGGCCTGCAACCCAGACATGTGCCCTGACTGGGAATCTAACTGGCAGCTGTTTGGTTCTCAGGTTGGCACTCAAGCCACTGAGCCACACCAGCCAGGACTACAAGCAAATCTTTAACTCATGGCCCATAGAAAGTAGGGAAAAGTGCAAGAACAAAATCCCACAGGATCAATTAAGAACTTCAGAGAAGTTGCTCTCTGTCTTTTCAGTGTTTCATTGTTTCTGGGTCAAGTTGTCTGGTTTGGAAATCTCCCTGCCTTTCCAGCATAGAACCCTGCTATTTGTGACAGTGAATCCTTTAAAAGTCTTATTTTCTGTTTCTTAGGTAAAATGAATGGGTAGAAGTGGGAAAAGGGAGCATGACCTATTCTTAGCAGACTTGCAAAGAATATCAGATTATCTTCATTCAACAAACTGCACAGGCCTGAAAGACATACATTTGCATGTGGTAGAACCAACTGAAAACCTAATCAGCAATCAATTCTACAAGCAGGAGGAGACATTTCTTTCAGTCTGAACCAATTACTTGGGAGGGAAAACAGAAATTGTGGGACTAGGGTGGGGCTACTATATCAGGGCAGGTTCATAAATTAATACCAATGTCCCACTTGGATCATATGACTTCTCTCCTCTTGAGCCCACAGATACAGAAAAATGAGGCATAGACCTGAAAAAGTTCTTACAAACAGTCTAAATCAGTTCTTTCTTCAACAGAGAAATCAACAGCCTAGTCAAGTGGACTAACTGATTTGGTAAACATCACACAATCAGTTGGCACATAGAGAGAGTGTTGCCTCCATGAACCTATCTGGACTCAACCCCACTAAAAAGGGCCCCCCTGGGCTACTGCTGTAGAGCAAATGGCATTTGATCTCTGGGTTACAACTGCCGACTCTGCTTTGAGAAAAAAACAAAACAAAGAAAATCCGTTTGCAAATGTCTCCAGCTAGGTTGCAGGTTGGTATTGGTGACTCAGCCGTAAAATCTAGGCTTTCAGTTTTTTAAAGCAAACAATTCCACTCACATTAATTACTTTTGTAAGCATTATAATAGTCTGAAGCAGCCAGTGCTATTTAAAATGTTTCCCAGCTCAGACGGGCCCGTGAGTCAGAGGCAATACCTCCCAATAGAACAAACGATTCATGTGTCACACACAGAGCAGACTCAAAGCATCCCCTGCGCCACCGGTCAATAAGAGGGAGACGCTGGAGGTGAAGAGAGGCTGGGTGAGGCGAGAAAACTTAGCCGTAAACAAAAAGAACAGTCATTGGCTCAATGAGACCAATGCTTTCTTGGTTTCAGATAAAATAATAAAGGGGGTAGATTTGAAACATTAGGAGTTCTTTTAATAACCATGATGCTCTCATCCCTTGCTTCGGTTTCTAAGTGACTGCTGTGCAAGGGATCGTGAGCGAGAGGACCTTTTCTAGTTTCTGTCCAACTAAATTACATGAGAGAAGGTTGTAGGTGCTTTGTAAATGCAAACTTTTAACCAACTGTTTATTCTTGTTTTATGTCTTATAAGACAGTGAAGTCAGAGATTTGGATTTGCTGTTAAAGAAATCTAGAGGTGCAGAAGCTCACATCTTCCAGCCACTGTGGCCTGCAGGACAGCACCTGAGATTATGTAACTTCACTAGCAGAGTCAATAAGAGTGAGGGCTGTTGTTGAATGCCTAGTATCATCGAATGTGCAAAAATTACAGAAGTATGTCCTGTCTATTAATTGGTTTGTAGAACATAAATATATAGCTTGTTCATGTGAATAATGCAGAATATGTGACTGTATGTTTTGTTCACATATATGCATAATTATTACCCCTCCTCGAAAACTACATCTTATGCTGATCATTTAATAATAACATAGTACTCATGAGCTATAGCACAGTTTAATAAGCCCTATATGAATAAGCATGTAAAACCATGTGTTGAGAGACCATTATCATCTTAACAATGTGAAAGTTGTTGTGGGGGAAGAAAAGAAGAAAAATCTCAGAGTCTCTGCTCCTAGAGACTTACAGATTTTGCCACAATGCAGTGTATGATAAAATAAACTAACACCAAACCAGTCCCAACGTGATTCAGAGGAAGGAGAGACCAGTAGAAGTTGACATGATAAGGTAATCTGGAGGTGGGGAAGATGGGCTATTGGTTATAAACTGCCCCTTGAAGTATGGATATGCAGTTTCTATGAGCCAGAGAAGGAGTCAGAGAATAATGTTTTAAGCAGGGAAAGTATTATGAGCAAAGCAAGGAGGCTAGGAAAAGGAAAGCCAAAAGTATTCGAATGAGGGTGAGTTGAGATGTTTGCTAGAATAGAGTAGATGTAATAGAGATAGTTGTCCATAAAAGACTTTGCATGTCCCTTTGTCTTAGGTCAGGTTCTCTAGGAAACACGATGAGATGGAAGTTTGGGTGCAGACGATGTATGTAGTTCTTTTGAGGGACTGACTGAAGGAAGCCGGGCAAGTGAGAGCTGGACTGATGAAACGCTTTGTAATTAATTATTGAAACTTTGTGTGTGCATATTGGGATATGGGATTCTGTATCTATTTTCAATAACCTCCTCAAATGAATCAATGTTGAACCAGACACACACACACGCACACACACACACACACACAGAAACAACATTTCCTAAATAAAAATAAATAAGCTAGAAAGTTGTATCAGAATAAATCATTTCTGTTCCTGCAAGGGTATCCAGCCCACAGCCCATGGACTGCATGCAACTCAGGATAGCTATGAATGAAGCCCCAAACAAAATTGTAAGTTTACTTAAAATCTTATGAAATGTTGTTTTGTGATTACATGTCAAGACAACTCTTCTTCCAGTGTGGCCCAGAGACACCAAAAGGCTGGACAGCCCTGGTCCCATAGGGTTTATGAGCAACATTAACTGTGCAGCATTTGCTGGGTGTGCCTCACTATGATGGGCATAGTAAAGGATGTTTTAATTATCTTTTAAGTTAAGCTTTTTAAAAATGCATTATTTTTATCCCTATGTGAACATTTAAAAAGAACTGTAATTTGAGGTATTTTTAATTGTATGATACCACTGTCCATTACATTTTCATTCACCTATATCATACACGGTTTTTAAAATTTACTTAACTAAAACTGGACCCCCAAACTTTGAATGGGTCTTTTAAAACTCAAATGATAAGTCCATTGTTTTTGCCATGTGGCACCTTCTTTCCAGATGAAATGAATTTTTGATGCATTTCTAATGGAGGGAACAGGTTTAGAAACTAGACACCAGTTTTTAGGATGTGGTATTTGGAAGGGGATTGTGTGTGATATGAAATCACATTATATCTCTTCTGCCTTCATGTAACACTAACTGGAAATTAGAAAACAGGAGGCCAAAATGAGAGAATAAATGCAATTTAAAGAAAAAAGTGGTTGAGCAAGAAGGGCTAGTGAATCAAAGGAAAATAAAATTGGAATTTGAAGTTGACAGCCCTGTCCTTCAGCTTTTCTCCACCACCTGGACACGGAGGAGGTCTGCTCGTTAATTTGTCTCCAGTCTAGTTGCCTGCCCCAAGGGGGCTGGAGCGAAGCAGCTTCTGATGAGGTAGAGGTGAGAGGCTCATTCCCCAGATCCAACTCACTGAGACATGAATGAGACATTCAGTTCCCCAGCTACAGCTCCCCAACAGCGCCCTGTGCCTGAGGAACGGAGAGCATTTCCCTTAATCACTCCTTATCAAACTGCAGCCTGGTTTATTGGCATGTCCATCAGGGGTGATTTGGTAAGCTGTCTTCCCTCCCAGAACTGTGAGTCAACGATATGAGACCTCACTGTGTACTTTCTAGGAGCCTAATAAGGCGGCAGCACCACGAACGGGGTAAAGTTGTAAGTGTGACGCTAAGGCAGCCTTTCAGTTAACAGAGTGAGAGCACAGGTGCCATTTCCCCCAGGTCGTGCGAGAGACACCCCGACCACGCTTCGTGAAGTGTGTCACGGTGAGGTCTCATATTGTCGACCACACCCCATTCTCTAACTCTGGTTCTTGGTGGGAAAGCCTCCTAGCTACTTCACAAAAGCAAGGAAGTGTAAGAATGGGGGAAGATATCGAAACTTGAGAGAAACCTTTAAAAAGCTCATCATATTGTGGAATGGCTAGTTCCTCTTCTTCAGATATAACGAGCACGGTGCCAGGAGTCTGCCTGTCAAATATATGTGCGAATCCCATAACGGTGCCCGTGCCTTGCATTCCTCTGTGCGATGTACTGTGTTTCCCACGTTGATGGGTTATAAGCAGCATCACGGTCGTGGCTGCAGTGGCGGGAGGAGGGGTCAGCGTTAGACTGTCAGTGCGGAGAGAGCCAGCAGTATGCACCTCAGTGTTAGATCAGAGGTCTGTAGCCTGAGTGGAGATGTCTGACGGGACATGTTCACCAGTTATCAGAGGAGGCTGAGCACAAAACAAACTGTTGCTTGTATGGCCCATTTGCATAAAGGGTTAACACAGATATAGCTATAGAGAAACTTTTTTCAGTTCCCAGAGACAGAAAAGGGTCTTTCTAAAAGCCAAACAAATTTCCTCATACAAGCTTTTCTGACTCTAACTGTGGAGTGTTGCCCCTTCCCAAATCCTCATGAGAATGACTGAGGGAGAGGGAATGTTAGCTACAAACTTTTCCATCTTCAATGAGCAGCTTCCCTTGAAACTAGATTACTGTTATTAATGATGATGGTTTTCGTTTACAACACAATGTTGGACTGTAATTATTTCCTGGTATAAATTGCTTACTTGCTTCTTCTCCCCAATTAGTTGACCTATTGCTTTCTACATATTTTAGTTGCTAACTTCAATATTCTGGATAAATAGCTTGCTTGTGGATAGAACTGTTCTTCAGCAGTTCTGATGGATTTTTTTTCTTTCTCTTATAAATTGCTCAATAAAATTGTTTCAAAAAGCATAAAAAGGGCACCAGAGGTGATTAAGTATGATATTTCCTCAAACTATATTTGATTGCCTTGTGGTTCACATTAAGATAAAAACTCTTGTATAACTTAATGAATGGCAAGCTTGCTCACTTGCTGTTTTGGAAGACTGGCTGAGGGCAACGCTCAGGGATTCATATGGAATGCGTTGGTGGGAGGAGGGTGAGGGTACACACCTCATACTTACTTTGAGAGAGGTTGTTGGCCCATTTCTCAAAATTGGGGAAATGTGTTTTCATGTGTAGAGGGAGAGATGCTAAAACAATAAGCCCACAAATGTCCATTTCCAATCAACAAAGCTGCAAAGCTTCAATTGAGTCTTCACCAACACACCTGCTGTTTGTTTCTTTCATTGCCAGTCACTTGCAAACCATTCAAGAAAAGTCAAATCCTTTTCCAAGAGGGAGATATCAAGCTATATGACAGGATGCTATAAAACCATATGATATTTTAATTTAGAACTAGACAGAGTGCTTTAGATTTAAAGTGCTAAGTTAATTCAGAAGGGCACAAGGAACAAAATAGAAAGTCTTGGAGAGAAGGGTCCATGAAAGATGGGTGGAATTTAGTAACACAAAGAAGAACAAAGAAGCAGCTCAGTCTGGCAGGAAATCATGAGTGAGTCTGCATCGCCTAGTTCTAACTGATGGCACTGCCATAGTTAAATCATATCTCTATTACTTTCTCCTTGTTCTTACTTCAAGTTCTCCTTGTGCTGGGTGAGTGAACAGGTTTCTATTTGCTGAATTCATTCTATGTAATAATAAAATAATCTTGATCCTTAATGTGAAATTTTTAAAAAGAAATTGATTTTTAGCTTCAGAAATCTTGGTTAATTGAGACCACTTAAACTCCCTGGCAGTTTGAGATTTAAAAAGCCCTCAGGCAAAGATGTGCAGGAACCTTGGAAGGTGTCATTGCCTCCATTCTTCCATCTCAGGGCATAATCTCTCTCCTTGACCCACCCACCTGATTCTACCACTTGTCAAACTTAATACTTCCTTGAACTGTGCACTAACAGGAAAGGAGAAGACAAAAACCCAAAGGGCAGGAGGTAAGTCAGAATACCTTTGGAACCCTGAGTCCCACAGCAAGTCAACACATCATGAAAATAAACAAATAATAGGCAGACAAACAAACAAACAGACAAACAAACAACTCCTAGAAACTCTAGAGTATACTGTGAAGTTAGGTCTTCTTCATTACTATTTTATAGGTCTTGGCCATTGTTATAGGTGGAAAAAGAGGCAATGTTGGAAAAACTGGAGCATGGCTTTGTGTCTGACAGATTGTAGTCCATACAAACACTCAAACACTTGGTGATGTTTACTCATGCATATATATTATCTTTTATACAAGAAAAGTTTATTGAACATTTACTATGCATCAGTTAATGTGCCATGTGCTCTTGGAATATACAAATAAATCTGACAGAATCACTGCGTAGCAAGTGAGCTATGACTGTGTTCAGGTCTATGAGAGTAGTAGGTAAGAGGGTACAGAGAGAGAATAAAGAAAGAAGTGCTGCATCCTTGACTGGCTTATAGGAAGTTGACAGTATAGGTCCTAGAAACTTTAGTGTGGTCAGATGAATAGGGATTCAACAGAAAGTGAGCAGAAGGAGAAAAAGACTACAAACTACACTTTACATAAGGATGCATCATAATAAAAAATAAAGAAGTCTGTAGCAGAAAAATGTATTGTGACTACTACAAGTGCTCAGGGTGGTTCAGACTTGGCAAAATCAAGTCAAGGAAAATAATCAAAGGTAGTTAATATGACACTTAAAAAGCCAGTCACTCACAATTTTAGGTAGTCAAATTTTATTCTTTGGTCAAAACAATTTTGTCATGAGTTCTTGTGAAAAAAAAAAAAGAGATAATAAGACACATAATATGGTTTAGGCTGGAAAATTGTTAAAAACAGAAGACCTATCTTAACTCACTCCCATTTTCCCCATTTTATGGTTGCTTTAGATCCAATAGCATATTTTAAAAGGGTACATTTACACCCATTTATATATCTATCTATCCATCTGTCTTTCTACTATCATGTTTTTTAAAAGGACTTTATATTTTTAAACAAGAACCATTTCCGAATAGCAATATTTAACCTTGGGAACTTCTGGGAAGATAGAGTAACATGGATTAGAGTTAGCCTAGTGCATGCAAAGTAAAACAAACAAGAACAAAACAAACAAACAAAAACACCAGACAGATGAAATATATGCAACGACAGCTTTCAAGTTACTAGACTTTAGGCAACAAAGAATAGAGATCCTGAGAGACTGGAAATGAAGAAATGAGACCAATAGTTAACCTCACTGACTGCTTTGAAAGTTTTCAGGCCACTACACTAGGGAAAGGAAAATCAGGCAGATCCTACAAAAATTCCTAATAGGCAAACAGAGCTGAGAATCGGGGAAGGCACAACTGGTTGAAGTTCATAAGACAAAGTGCTGAAAAGGACACAGATATGCAGAGAGAGAATCCTGGAGATCTGCAAAGAATTTGCCCTTGAGTATTAAGCAGAATATTGATCAGCAAATGCATGTGAGGAAATTGCCTGACATGAGGCTAAGAGTCATCTAAAAGAAGCAAATAGCCTAGCAGTTACATAGGAGAGGGAATAGTCTGTTTCTGCCAGTTGAGCTGGAAAAATGTATAATTCAGGGGACATTAGAGATAATATTCATAAAGATCTTGCCTTAGTAGTAAGGAATAATTAGCTCTATAGAGAGCACTACTTCAGACCCACCTGACAAACCATAGAAGCAAGACCTGAAAGGATCAATTTGTTTTTGAGTATCATAAATGCATCCCAGAACAAAGTTCAAATATATTTATAGAAATACACAAGTACACAGCTCCTAACAAGGTAAAACTTGCAATGTGTGGCAGCCAACCAAAAATACCAAGGCATGCAAAGGAACGTGAACACAGAACACATAGTGAGAACAGTCAAATGAAATCAACCCAGAACTGATACATTCATAACTAGCAGACAAAGCATTAAGAAAGTTTGTTCAAATATTAAAAAGATAAAGATACTGTAAAATATCTTAAACTTCTAGAGACAAAAATCTCAATATCTGAAATTAAAAAGTAGTGCATTGAATGGGTCATATGTCCTGTTATACATTTCAGTGAAAAAAAGTTAGTAAACATGAAGATGTAGCAATAAAATTATCCAAAATAAATTGTTAAAAAAGTTTAAAAATATAGACAGCCATTAAGGTCTACTAGAAGTTCTCAAAAGAGAGGAGAAATGGAGGAAAAAGAAAAATAGTTTTGAAAAAATAGTAGTAAAAAATTTTGAAAGCTGATAAAGATTTCAAACTGACAGATCCAAAAAGCTCAACAAAACTCAAGTAAAAAAAAAATGGATAAAACCATATCAAAGCACAACATAATCAAATTGATCAAAACCAACAATGAAGATAAAATCTTTAACCAGAGAAAGTAGGCATATTACATATAGAATAAAAATGATAAGGATGACTGTTGGTATCTCATAAAAAATGCAATGGAAGAGACCTTGAAGAAAAACTACTAAATCATTAAAAGAAAAAAATACATAAACTCTACACCAAGTGAAAAATATCTTTCATAAACGTAAGGTTAAATAAAGACTTCTTGAAATATACAAATGCTTAAACAATTCAATTCATCAGCAGCAGACCCCTATTATAAGACATGTTAAAGGGAGTTCTTCAAGGAGATAAAAAAAATAATACTACCAGGAATATAACTGTATATTAAAAATGAAGAACATCAGAAATATTTACTGCATAGTAATAACAAATTTTATTATTTAAATATGTTTAAAAGTAATTGACTGTTTACAACTATTATAACTACATAGTATATGGTTAATAACCTATACAAAAGTGAAATATGTGACAATCATAACAAAATATATCAGGGAAGGAGAAATGGACTATACAGTTTATGGTTCTTATACTATCCCCGAAGTGATATATTACCATGTGAAGTTAGGATGTGATAACTTAAATGTATGTACTATAAACTTTTAAGTAGCAACTAAACTAACAACTACAAGAGTTACCACTAATAAGGCTATAAAGAGAATAGGTAAAGTAATAAAAAATACTTAACCAAAAGAAAGTGGGTTGGAGGGAGAAGAGAATCAGAGAAATCTATGGCAAATAGAAAATAAATAGCAGGTTGATAGATTAAAAGTGATCATATCAATGATAGTGTACACTCACCAGTTTGAAATCACAAATTGTTAAATTGTTCAAATAACAAGTCCAAACAATATGCTGCCTACAAAATACCCCCACATAATTTAAATATTATGACAAGAATAAGTGAAAAGTAAAAGTATAAAATAGATATCCCATATTAATACTAATCAAAAGAAAACTGGAAGCAGTACAATATATATCACACAAAATAGACTTCAGAGCAAGAAACATAACACCAGGGAAATGCAATGCCATTGCTTAATGATATAAGGTTCAATTTATCACTAGGATATAACCCTAATCATTTATGTACCTAGAACAACTGGCTATCCACATGTGAACGATGTACTTCAATCCACACTTCACACCATATACAACAATTAATTCATAATAGATTATAGATTTAAATATAAAACCTAGAATTATTAAACTTCTAGTAAACAAAAAGAGGAGAAAATCTCTATGACTTAGGCTAGGTAAAATTTCTTGGAAAGGACACTAAACCATGATTTATAAAAGAACAAACTGACTTTCCTGGTTACATAAATTCTTTTTTGTTTGGGCTTTTAATGTCCTACATCAACAACTGTTTTATATTCTCTGAAGATAGGGACGGCGTATATGCTGTTTTGCTTCCTTGTAAAATATCTCAATGGACCTCAGTGTAGTCTTTCACTTTTATTGTATGGGAAATAATTTTGATGTGAACACTGATTTTTTCAGTCTATATCCAGATAGTTCGTGAAAGCTCTATAATCTTAAGCCTTCTCTTGCCTCATTTTGTCCCCATGAATTCCTAAGCTGCTACTTTTTACATAAATTAATTAGTATTTTCAGTTATGAGTTTAATTTTTATCTCATCCCATTTAAAAATTATAAAGTTAAAGAAAACTCATAAAAAACGAGACAGAGAGATAAAGCAATTTCCTGGAATAAGGCTAAAGTGACCTCCATTCGAAAGAGATAAAAAAGAAATTAATATATTGATTAATTATTTTAACCAGAGTAAGTTTAATAGACATTAAATTTGTAGAAGTTAATGTGAAAAAAAATCTGGAAATTTCTGGGCTTCTTATTAAAGAATTTTTATCTTTATAGGAGATTTGGAACATGTTTCAAAATAGTTCGCATGGGGAAACAGAAGCTTTTGTTTAGGTTAGCTTTTCAAAATGGGTAGTTGGTAGTGTGAAGAGGGGCACAAAGAAAGAAGTCAGAATGATTGGGTTTGCTAATCAAGGTGATCTCATCGGGGTCTGGGTCAGGGTCAAGAAAGACAAACACAGCCCCTCCTTCCCAGCATTGCATCCTGGGCCAGCAGAGGAGAGGACGGTCCATCTCACACTCTTCACTAACCCTTGCACTTAGGAACTGTGCTGCGCTGCTCAAGTCTCTTAGCTAAGGTTCTTTAGAGCAAGCTCTGTGCAGGAAACAACACGGATTTATCTTTTATGAATTATTCATCATTATCATTATTAGCTCTCATAATTTCAGCCACGCTGCTCATGTGGCTCTTTCTGCTTAAGTCATATAAAACTCAGCTGACAAAACATTAGCAGGCACACCATGGGGAATGGGGGCCTGGTTTGGCTGATTATAGCTGCCTCCACTTCTACTTCTAGTGATTTTGTGTACGCATAACTTTGCTTGCAATTTTCAAACACAAAGATTAAAAAAAAGTGAAGTGTATCAAAGCAATAGCTTGATGCCATTAAGTGTCCTCACTCAAAGATTGTGATGTCTGGGTAGGGCCAGCTTCATGAGTAACAATAGCTACCACTTACTGTTCATCCATACTCTCTGGTGTAGGGGGCACAGTGACAGGTAGTTGCTGTACAAAGGTGTGGTAGACCATTTCTTATTTCTTGTAACCTCTCAAGCAGTCAGATGGTATACAATCATCTCTTCCACTGATATCCTGAATGCCACCGATACTGATCTATTCTTTAATTTAGTCCTAACCTCATAAAAATGCAAACATCCAGGTAAGAGGTTACATCCCAGCCCCTGTT
>PVKM010022294.1:0-21934 GCA_004027735.1 Carollia perspicillata
TGGAGGAAAGAATCAAAAGGAGTAATAAGGATTTGATAACTGAGGAAAGGCCAAAGAGGGTAGAAAAAGTAAATGGAATAAATCAAGAAACCCGCACAGGCAAATAAAGGTCAATAACAGTAGAATGAAAAGAGAAGCCACAGGAGGTGAGGGGCTAGCCTGAGAATTAGAAACGGCATGAATTGTAGAAACGAGACAAAGTATATGAGGGAAAGAAAGACGTGCCATTCCAGGAGGTTTCTGCCTAAACATTCAATGCCTAGGTCAAAGCCAAAATACCAGCACACAAAAAAAACTGACGGGCATGGCAGGCCTCCTGTGAGTGACAAGCCATGGCAACAGCCGCTAGATTTGAAAGTCTCAACCTGGAAGCAAAACAAAACTATAGCCTACACATTCCTAGAAATTGCTTTATCTTCTGTTTATAAAGTGTTTTTTTAAAAAAGGACACAATATCTTCAATAAGCACAATGTGGTGGAAAGATGATAGTCCTGGACACAGGACTCCTGATGCTGGCTGTGGGTACCAGTGGTTACCAAAGGGTTTTTCAGCTAGGGAAACTATTCTACAAAGAAATTCAGAGGCCAATATCTAGAACAGATAGATAGGGTGCAGCTGGCCAATCTGGGTCTCCATGTAGAGAGCCTCCCTTCCTAGGGTGTCTCTGCAGAATTCCTCAATCAAAAGGCATGGACTGTCCAGCCTCCAGCTTAGTAAGATAGGACAGGGGCTAAGGGGAGAGTGGTTAACGGTTGCTTGCCAAACTGGAAAATCAGGACATTTTACCAAAAAATTAAAACATCAACTCTCTTCTGACAAACTGGAGCTTTGGGTCCCCTGTCATTGTGTCCACAACGAGATTAAGAACTTTTCACTTCATACTTCAACCTGAACTCCTCCCCCCTCCTCCTGGCCCAGGTCCAGAGTCAGGCCTGGAAGCCTCCCCAACAGAGTAATTTGTTTACAATGTGTTAGGTTCTATGCTCCACTTCCTCATGTTGATCTGAAGCACTTGCCTATTTTGTGTATGTTTTAGGATACGATACAGGCCCCATTACCTCTTGGGTAACAGTGACAGAATGTTCATGGTATTGTTGAGTGGTTGCCTAATCACCAGGAGGAGCTAAAGAGTTATTTTCTAAACTGGCGTCACAGTTATCTTTCACATTTCATCTCTTTCCAAGGAACATAGGAATTTTTTTTTAAAAACGATGTACAATATGATGTAGACACAATCTAGAATACCCCGAATCATGAGAGGAGCTTCCATTTCAAAATTCAACGAAAAGACGAGTTTCCAGGTTCAGAGAATTCCTCAACTCTAACTCACTGGGGTGACTCTAAGCATGTTACTTACAATTCTCCAATTTTAAGTTGTCCTGTATACAGCCACTTACTATTCATTCTACAATGAAATGTGGAATTCAAATTGCAGAACAATGGGGAGAACAAATTGGAGTGGAGGGATAAGGGTAGCTCTAGATTTCTAGGAACACGCTGCATTTCTAACCTTGAAAACATAACTGACCTACGGATATGGTTGTACTTTCAACTAAGAGATTTTCAAAAGTTATAATGGGCATTGTGAGGATTTTGAAAAAAAGAAAACTTAGCACAAACGAAAAAAGTAAATATTAGAAACCAAAATACGGGCTCTTTTTCATCAAGATGGTAAACTCTTTGGGGTAAATGCCTAACAGAGGAAACGGACTCAAAAACCATATATGATGTGCTTCTTGAATTGCTGAACACCAACCTGGGAAGATGGGTTTGGAAAGATGTTAAACCCCCTATTGCACGTCTAAATTGTCAGGCCCTTGCTGGTAGACACTTTGACGTGAATTGTGAACAAGCATGTGCCCTGAATCACAACACTGCCCTTGAAGGAGTGTTGGAAATGACTTTCCAAAACACCCAAATGAAATTTTGAACGTCACGCTTTTGGAGGCTTATGAGAAGTAATAATATGAGGTGTAATAGGAGAAAGGAGACAAATTTTGCGCAGATTTCCTATCAATGACGGACACCATTGACAGCCGCTGAAAGTTCACTCTTCTCTTGAGCATTTTCTTCAAACTTTAAGTGTACTTTTAGCAAGGAGATAAAAAGGGGGAAGGTCACGAAAGAAATTCAGCCTATCTCCCGCATAGTGCAAGCAGAGCAGGAAGCCCTTCTCCACCTGCCACATTCCCTATCTGGGCAAGTCTGTGCCTGGCTATCAGGAATATGGCTCCTTTGCAAAGGCGGCACTGCCCCTCCATCAATCCATCTGTAACCGCCACGTGCCGATGCAGTCTTTAGCGCAACGACGTACGAATCCACCGTGACGCGGCCCTTCCCGCATTTCTTTATGTCTCTCTCGTAGCTGGGGAATCTGGGGGACAAGACAACCACATCCAATTACAGGCAGAAATAACTCGAACGAGCTACCAGCTCCAAGATTAACGGAAGAGACCCTCTGCGCTGTGTGTCCAGCCCCCGCAGCAACGCCAGCGGGCGCAGCAGTCGGGTACATCCCACCCGCGGATCCTAACCCGTAGCCGCCTCTCTCTGCGTGGCCGAGGGCAGATGGACCTCGTTTCCCAGTTCTCTTACGCAACGACTTCGCAGCCGTCATGTTCCCCTTAATTGTGCAGAGGCGGTGTTTGTGCGTCGCGCTTTCTCTCCGCAGGGAAAGGGGCCGAGGCATCATAATCGCTGCCTACGCAGCCCCGCGGGGCTCAGACTGGTCGCCCGGCCCCCTCCCACGCCTGCCGGTTGCGAGGGTTTGCAGTTCATCAACGCCCCTCCCCTCGATGTGTCTACCCGGTCGCCCACCTCAAGGAGGAGGGGTCCTTCCGCAGGTGTGCGGGAAGACGTGGTCGGAGGTCCATGCCACGACCGACTCACCACAGCCCGAAGCCTGGTACTGGGTTCGCAACAGGTAGCCCGGCCGGCTGCACGCTTGGGGAAACAAAAAGAGCCTCTGCGAGCGAGCGAGGGTTGTAGGGGTCAGCGTGGAGCCGCGACGACCGGGAGGGCAAAAGCAGCGGCGAGGGGGGGAAGAGGAGTTGGCGAGGGTAAGGGTCTCGAACCCTTCCCCAAGCTTGCCTATTCCAGGCCGCAGCGCCGGCCATTGCGCAACCCCGAAGCGGGGCGCCGGTTTTCTCGGAGCTCAAGTGGTAGCAACGGCCGCGGCCGGGGAGGGGCACGGGCTAGTGGTGGCACCGCCCGGAGGGGGAGCCAAAAGGGGAGGGGGAGGGGCCACAAGAGAGCCCGCCCCCACCGGCCTTGGCCATTGGTGGCGTGTGGGGGGCGGGTGCGGGCGCGGCGATTGGGGCCGCGGTCTCCCGTCACGGTGGGGCTGGCGGGTGCCGACGTAGCGCGGCGCTAGGAACTGACCTACTAACACACATCTCCCGGCGCGGCCACGGCGCCCGCGGACTCGGCGCGCCGCCCGCCTCCTGAGCCGCGCCCTCGCCTCCTCCTCGGAGCCCAGCCCTTGCCCGGCCCCGGCCCGAGCCCGAGCGCCCTGGGCTCTGCTCCTGACCCCGGTTCTTTCTTCCCACCGCCCGGCTCGCGGACCCGGGAGCAGGAACACGGTAAGCGCTCCGCCCACTGCCGGCCCGGCCCAGTACTTGGCTCCCCGCACGCTCTCGGGGCGCGCGGCCGTGGGGCGCGGGCCGGGCTGTGCGCGGGGCTGGCCGGAGGCGGCAAGTGTGCGCCGGGCGTTCGTTACATAAACTTTTGCTGCCTGGTCTGGAGGGCAGCAAAAGTGGCTGCTTCTATTGCAGTGCCCTCGCGCTGGCACGTAGACCTGGCTGGTTTCAGCTCACCCCCCTGCCCCCACCCCACCCCCACCCCATCCCCATCCCCGCCGCTGCTGTTGCATAATGTCTCCTGATTTCGGGAAAATTGATGTTTTGGTAGAGAGAAGCTCTGGAGACTGAGACGAGGCTGAGCCATCTCGAGTGGGAAAGGCAACGCGTTTTCCTTTCTCTTGCCTTCTGCGAGGCTGGAGGTGGAGGAGGGGGGCTGAGTAATGGGGAATAGTCTTGATTTTCTTGAGAAAGGGTTGGTGGCGTGAACAGTGACGGCACTCGGAGAATGCCTACGCGGCGTTTGTTTGTGTCCGGTCTTGTGTTTGCACAGACGTTTTCCACCGTGTTTGTCGTCAGCGTGTTGTACCAGCGCTAGGGGAGGTTGTGGGTTTGTCCTTGCATACATTGCATAATCTGCCCACGGTGAAATATTGGCAAGGATTACGGTTGATCTGGGAATGTGCGCGTACGTGTGCGATGATTTGGTAATTTTAGCGCAGCGTTGAGTATTAGATTGTTATTTACATCTATGGTACGTCCCAAATAAAAAGGTATATTTTAAAACACTCCGTCAGAACATGAAAGGAAGAGTTCCTCGGGTTGAATTCTGATCTCGGATATTAATCAGTGTTCACTTCTAAGGTGTTTCGAGCTGTTATTTTTAAATCTGAAACGAGCCGTTGTGACGTTTACCTCCCCGCCTTCCCAATTTTAATGCATTCCTTACCCCTACCTTCCTAATTTGAATGCATTCCTTACTATCAGCTCTTATTGTCGTTGCTTTTTCAGACGCGACATGACAGATCACATAATAGTTTCCTGGAAATGTTGCATTATGTAACTGCCGAATTCGCTGGCAGTGAGCATAGGAAAAGGGAGCTAATTACATGATTTTATAATCTTGTTACAAAGAAAGTAGGACAGTCTCAGCCTTTAAATGTCACTGTAATAGTTTTTATAAAGGGATATATTAAACACGAAAATAGACAACCGAGTAAGCATTGAGTTTGTTCATGCTGCCTAACTCATGTCTTTTGCCCTAAATGAAGTGTGCGTTCTTCTAAATTTAGTCCTATCACATTTTAACAATTGTGGCCTCCCAGTGCTATTTCTGGTGTTTTCCAGGGCTGTGTGCAAATACAAGTTCAAGGCCATTTGCTGTAGTTGAAACTCCACGCCTTCGGAGACCTTTGATAAGATTATATTTTAGGAAGACATTTCAGGGAGCCTGGTAATTTGCTAGATTTCGACCCGTGTTTATCCTTTTAAAGGACACTTTAGGAAAGTGCTATTACTGAGAAAGCAGGGGATGGCCAAATGTCATCTTACCGTCTTTGTAAATAAAAGTGAATGAGGTCACAAGTATTTTTCACATAGTATTTTTTCTCAAGACCATATATGATTTATGGGAAACAAATACAGGTTTGTAGATTATATTTTTGGCTGGATAACCTAGTTATATTTATGTGAGGATAGATGAGTGTACTATAATGTACCCAGATTTTATGATTCTTCTTGGGCTCTTACTAGTGTATGTGTTAATATGTATGTATACGATGGAATGTATTTGTCAAATTTTCCTAAGATAACATTTATATAATTAAAGTGCACCGTTGTGGGGTTTTTTTTTTGGGGGGGGGAGCGTATTATAAAGATTCACCACTGGAACAAATTATATTACCCCAAATAATTGTATTCGCTTTCCGAGAAGCTCATACTGCTCTCGTTACCCCAGTAAGTATCAGACCCCAACCTACTTTGGAGCTGGGGTTGGTTGGCCTTCGGGGGGGCCACGTAGCGTCACCTTCGGACTGTGACCTTCCAGTGAGACCCTCCCTCCTCCAGACATATGGGGTCTGGGGCGTGTAGGAGTGGCTTGTGGGGACCTCGGGTAGGCACCGAGAGGCACTCTGGGCGGCGCTTGGAGCGGGGCTGCTTGGAGGCCTGCGCTCCTGCTTGCCCCCTCCTCACATTCCTTTGTTCTGGCGCTGGGGTCCTAGCGGTGCCGAGGCCCTGCTGCGCCGCCCACTTGGCGGGCAGAGGGGCGGGGGGCGGTCCCAGGGAGGCGCTACAATGTGGGGTGAGGGACAGTCCCAGGCCGGGAATGCTGGTGTGCTAAGGGCTCACTCAGCCGAGGGAGGGGAGAGGAAAGAAGCAGGAGAGGAAGGGAGGGGAGTAAGGAGGGGTGGGAGGCACCCGGAGCAGGCTTCAACACTGGGCAGCTCCAGGGAGGCGCCTGTCTCCTCTCCTGCACGGTGAGCCTCTGAGCACCACAGACACCTTTGTTTCTGGAGGCTTCATTGTACTTAGGAGCCGAGTGCTCGGGATTCGTGAAATGTGAAAAAGACTTAAGAAAACCTCCGAATGCCAACACACCACAGAAATTGGGGGTGGGGCGGGCGCTCCAGCCCTTGATGTTGGTGGAAAGGAGGGCCCCAACTTGAGTGGCAAGTTAAGTCAATGTATTTTTTTTTAAACCTTTAGTTTATGCGGTTAAAAGCTAGAGAGAGAGAACTGAATTCCCTGAATTTAAAGTAAAACAAAAATCAAAACACCCACACAGATGCCGCGTCCTACAGTTAGAGTACAGTACTTTCATCCTGGCACAGTCACGTCTGAGATTGTGCTCCGGCGCTCATTCGCAGTGAAGTCAGGGCCGTATCACAGATGTTCTCTGAAAGTGCACACCAGTGCAGCCTGCCTTAATGAAAAGTTGGCTTCTATGGGATCATATCCTACACCCTTCTCTTACGGTTTGTCTCTTGAATTTAAGGCCACTCGCTGTCAGTAATGAGAGGATTCCTCTGGTGAAGTGTTAAGAGCTCAGGCTCTGGGCTAGCGAAAGGTAGACCCAGTGGCTCCAGACTGTGATCTTGGGTGCTGCTCCTACTTCTCTGGGTCTTGGGGTAAACTGAGGGAATAAAACCTGTGAAGCTGGGCAGTTGTGATGAGCTTAGTGAATGGTTCCTGTAGTATTGACCAGGAACCAGATTTTGAAAAAATAAAGATAATCATCTTCATTTCTCTCTGCCTAATTCTCTGTGTATTAATAGTAAGGATTGAAGTTTGTATTAAGCCTATAATTAAAGATCCTTCTTGAAACATTTTTTTCTTATAATAATGACTAACATTTTTTTTTTCTCAAGCCCCTTTGCCATTATATTCAATAGTAATTACGTTTGAAGGGAATTCTTGATAGGGTTGCAGAACCTCAAACTTCCCAAGCCACTGGGTTAATATTTTGGGGAACTTAAAGAAACAGAGGTGTAGTAATGGTGGCAGGAATGATGCAAAAAGTGCCTAGGAGCTGGACTTTTTCCAGTTCCTGTGACCTCTCGGTGATAGTTTTCCTTGGCCTGGGTAATCTCTGCATCTAAGATTCTGTGGTCTGAGATCTTGGAGGGAGTGTGTGTAGCCCATAAGGTTGAAATTGCTGATGGTTGACCCCTTTGACTTATACAGAAGAAAGTTTCATTTGGTTAACCCTATGTTTGTGACACAGGGCAGTTCTTCTCCAAGAACTGGAGAGACTAAAAAGGCCTAGAACTAATCTTTGTCACCCTTGCCTTGCTACTGCTCATTTTTCAGAAATGAGATTAGAAACTAATATTGACTAAACACTTACCCTGCAGGTGCTAGGCATTGCGTTGAGTGTTCTCTTATCAAACCCATTTTCTAGATTGGGAAGTGGAGGCACAGAGAAAGTGATCAGCAGCCTGAAAACAGGGTGGGGAAGGGGTCACCTCTCCTGTCTCTCTCCCTTCCCTGAGTGTGAGTACAAGCTCACTGTAATTTTTGAAGCAATTTCCTTTTCTGTGTTAAAGGCTTATCTTTGCAAAGTGCAATTATAACATAACTGTGATGCAACAATCTGCAAGTTCAAACCCCTTTGTTAGAGCCCTTTCCCAGGTTGAGCAATGTGCCTGACTCACCAGCTGAGTGGATATTTCTAGTTGACCTTGCTGCGGTCCATAGTCAGTTCTCAGACGTGACTGTGATTGCAGCATGTTGTGGAAAAGGTGCGGTCATCTTGCCTGGCCTTTATTTTTACCCAAGCTAAAATCACACATACTTCATTATTTCCATTGTAATCCAGATGGCATCAGTGCTGTTAAGTTGTTTATTTTTAATTTGTATTGAGGACTGAGAGCACACTTGGGAGTGAATTCAAATATGACCGAAACAATGTAATTAAAGTTTCCTTTAATATTCATCTCTTGTTTTTGTAAGGTAGGCCAGTATTTCACAGAGTTAACACATTGTTTGATATCCTGTTATTTTTCTACATTATACTTGAGTTGATTTTTATCCAAATCAGACTCATTTGAAAATGTCGAAATACGTTGACCTTTGATCACAGACATTACATAAGAGTTTTTCAGTTTCAAAATGAATTTATGTTACCACCACTCCCAATTATCTCTCAAATTTCTTTGCAAATAACTTTCCTGTAGTAAAAAAGAAAAAACTGTTTCTTGTATGGTTTTAATTAGAGAGCATAAGCTTGTTTTTACAATAAGAAAGTTTAGTAAAGATTTACTAGATGCCTTTCATAATAAGTGTGGTTTCATTGGAATCAGAATGTTTATGAGCCTTTAAGTTATCAGAACACGGTGTCTTTTATTAATTAACTTTCCAGTGATCTTAGACTGCAATTAAGTAGCCTTCCAATAAACACTAAACATAAACATTTATTAAAAACTGTCCTGTTTGTAAGGCACATGGTAAAGCAAATGACATTTGTAATCATCTGCTCACTGGGAAAGAAAGTAAAATTAAAAAGAAGCAGTCAAAAAGTCAAGCTGAGGAGAATTGGAATGATTCTTCCTTATAATCACAAGCATTCAAATACTTTCCCTCCCCCCATGCTGTACCCACACCATCTTTGCCATCGTTACCTGTTGCCTGATTTTGACATTACCTGCCCTACAATGTCCCATATAGCTGGGTTACTTTGTGATTGTTGGTGTCCCTTACAGTTCAGTTTAGAATTGCTAGACTGATAAATTTATCTTTCTGAAAGTTTCAAGAAAAAGACACGCAGAGGGGATTCACTGTGGGTGAGAGGGGTAGACTGGGGAGGGCAAAGGGAAAATACTGGGACAACTGTAATAGAATTAAAATCCATTGGCCAATAAAAAAATCCCCATTTAGAAATGACTGCAGATTTTTTTTAATGCACTGCTGTTCCATCCCCTGCCCCCAGTTCCTCTCATCTGCAGTGAGGGTGGTTTTGTCTTGGTTTCTAAAGCCCCGCAGCTGTGTTAGCATCTGTGCACTGCTCTGGGAAGTCTTCGGAATATTCTCCTCAGGTGCTGGTTTAGAAACACTGGCCTTTTTTTTTACTAAAAAAAAGTCAAGTTATACAGTTTTATTTAAATTCCTTCAATTATATCACTGCTATAATAAAACACAATTTTATCCTTGATTAATTTTAAATCTAATTTTCAAGTAGTACTTTGTGGAGGATGAGGAGCAGGAAACTTGAAGTGTTTTCATTAATCATAAACTCGATCAGGTTTTGACACATTTATTTATGGATTCACCCAAATAGAAAAAGTAGGTCAGTTTGTTGCTACCATAGGCTAGATTTTGGCAAAGTGAGAGAGCATCTGTTTATGTGTATGCTCATATCTCGATCAAACACACTTTTTCTTTCTGGCTTTAGGGTGAAAGTTTGTGTTCCTAGAGACAGAATTATAATATTAATGGGAGGCACTTCCTGGCACTTGGAGAGGTTTAACATAGTTTTCTTAATTTAAAATCCTTTTATTTTTCAGACTGACTAGAAAATCCTTTCTTACAACTTCAATGTTTTCTTTTTTCATTCCCCACTCCACCCTGATTGTACTCGTGTATTCTTTTCCTACTTTATCTTTGCTTTTAAATACTAGCTTTCATTTTTATCCATGAAAAGAAGTAAAGCATTTTATTGAAAAAGTCATGTCAAGGATTTTACCTTTAGGAAGAAAATGTAGGTTAATATGATACTAGTATTAACAGTGTAAAGAGCTTCATATGTGTTGAATAAATCAATCAATGAATAAGATTAACATTTTTTTTTTTTCACTAAAATGGCACTTATCTCCAAAACAAGCAACTGTCTGCTAACTGGAGAGATGGTTTATAGTTTCCCATAAAAAGATTTTCTTAAATGGTATCTATATAGTACCTCTGAGGGAATAAACAGCACATTTGAGAGAGTAGAGAAAAAAATGTGATTTTTCTATTTAATTGGGCATATGAAATACTGTTTCATCTTTTATTGACAGAATTTAAAAATGAAAATACATACAAGAAACAATTTTCAATAAGACTTCTTTAATGAGAATTAATAACAAAATTTTCCCATAGTAGATTTTAATGTCTAAACTATTAGTAAGATTTCAGGTGCTTGAAACAAAATGTTTCTTTCTATTGTGTTTTGTAAAGAGTTTGAGTTAGCAACCCCTACTTACCTGACAGATGTGCTGGCGGTCAGGGAAGATGCAGGCCTGCCATTCACTGTAAACGTGAATAATGAGGGCATTTCTCCAGGAGAAATTCGCTCCAGAATTTATGCTGTAAAGTTTAATTCTTTTAGAGGAATTTTCTAAGCCAAATTGTAGTGTTAATTAAAAATGATATTTAGGTCATCTCAGTTAAGTAGACCTTAAAACTCCAAGCTTAAGAAAGAGAATTCCTGCCTGTAGAAATAGTCCCATGTACTATGAAAAAGGCATTAATTAGTGATAGCACATTCACATTAGATACGGGGAAAAAAATGCCCATTAGGAAGTGATGACACCTGCTCTTAAATTTCTCTTTTTATTTGTATTTTTAAGAAGCAGCCAGATTACCTAATGCTGAATACACCAACATCGTAGAATTGGCATTTATGTCAATTACTCACCAAAAAGGAAACTTAAGTGGTGACTAATAGCACAATGTTAGTGGTGATCTGAATACATGAGGCAGAGATGAAGTGACTGTTAGATTAATCATAAGGGAAAACATTGGAATTTGAAATAAAGTCATTTGTTGAACATAAATACTGATGTTTTTAGAACATTGTAACCTGCCTTTGTGTTTGCCTCAATTTGAGTTCATTGCTGAGAGACATACATAGATAGAGTCTAGGGCCCATCTCTGTCCTAGACTTAGTCTTCGCTGTGTTTTAGCTCCCTACTCCACCCTCATCTTGAAAAACGGATACATCTTTTGTATCGTTAAAAAGTACAGGTGACAATGTCCACAGCTGTGATTTTTTTCCTTCTATTTATTTTAGCATAAATAAGATTGCTAAGAGACCAGAAGTTTAACCAAGATAGAAAAATTTAGCATATTTTCTCAACTCCAAGGAAACTAAAGAAAAGGTTCAGGTGCTACCTTTGCTGTCTTAAAGAAGCTCTGGCAGCATCTAGCATTGCCTTACTGCCCAAGGTCACTTAGTAAATGGGCATATATTACTCAGAAATGAGTGTCACACCGAAAAGCAGCTGTGTATGAATGAGCTGCACTGCAGGGCCACACGCCAGAGCAGCCCCTGCAGGTACAGGAGGTGGCAGTTACAGGAATGGGGTTGGGGCCAGACCTGGACTGGAGTCTTTTTTTCTCACACTTAGCTAGCTTTGTGATACTAGACAAGTCTCTTAACTGCTTGGAGCCTTAGTTTTCTCATCTGAAACTGGTTATTGTGAGGGCAGTGAAGTAATCACAGTGCCTGTTGCCTAGTTAGTATTCAGTAAATGGAACCTGTTATGATTGCTTTTGTTTTTTATCACCGTACCAAGAAAAAAGCAGTGCAGCAGCTACAAACAATGTGATGTGTATCAGGCCCCCTTGTTGGCATCACTCGACATTGGCCCCTTGCTTCCCACTATATTCTCAAGTCTGTCTCCCATCTAAGATTGGGAGTCCCTTGGCTCTTGGGAGTTTGGTTTTTCCCTCTGCCTATATGTGACCCCAGGCTGGCTCAGTGCACAGTCGGTGCTCCATGTGTTGAGCAAATCACTTAATAGATAAGAGAAGCTGTCTGTTAATAAGTAAAACATTTTTTAGAATTTACAAAGTAATATTCAAAAGCAAGTACAGAACAGTTTTTTGGTTACAAAACTCTCTTATATAAGGCAGATGAGAGACTGTCAGTCAAATGTTGAGCAGCTACTATGTTCAGTTTGTTGTTAGGATACAAGTATATTAACCTGGGCCTTGAAGTACAGCATGTCCTTCAATAACATTTTATTCCATGTCATTGTGTTCTTACACTGATGAAATGCTGTAGAAACTTAGCTCTTGTTTATACCATTAGCCTGTGGTAAAACTGGTTTCATTATCCATTATTTTACATAAAGTTATAGACCCTATCTCGGACATTAAGTGAGAAATTATCTGTTGGGTATACAAAACAAACATGTAGGAAGATACACAGTGTATAGAATCAGCAACTCTGTCTGCATTATCTCACACTGCTTATACACTTGTTTCAAAACTGCAAGATTATTTGGTAAATAATGCTGTAGAAAATATCCTAAGATAGCACGTGGCATCAGTGGAGTCACAAGGCAATTAATTTGTGCAGATGAGGGAAGAATCCCAGGTTCTAATAATACATGTAGTAAAACGCAAATAGGAAGAAGATTAGCTGAAAAGAAATAAGGTTTGCTGCAGGTCTGAATTCACCAACAAAGCTCTGGAGATGGTGAAGTGAATGAACATACAGTACTTAGACACTTAACAGAAAGGGGTTAAAAGATTTTAAGGCAAGTTCTCAATATATTCGGAAAATGGAAGTAGGATTGTTTTCTCTATTCCTTGGCCAGGACTTCAGAGGGACTGTTACCTGAATGGGCATACAGATCCTTAACAAGAGGAAAGAAACCGTTCCATGTAGAGGAAAAATGAGCTTTCGTGTCAGAAGACAAAACCTAAGTAGAAATATAAGAAGTAGTTCTATTTTGCTAAAATGGTAGCTGGAAAGATTCCCATTCTATACCATCATTGCTTACTGTGGCCAACTCCTTGCCTTCATTTCCCATTGAAGTTAGCTTATCAAAAACAAACAGAAACTTGATATTAATCCCAAATTTCACTAACTTGCAACTTACTCGTTTTTTTGCTGGCTCAGTTTGATGGACAAAAATGTGGCATTAAACCTTATTTTTTATGATGATGCTAAAATTATTACATCATTCCCTCTACAACTTCTGGAAGCGACACAAGAAGGCAGCAGGCTTTTCTGGGTTATAAAATTAAACTTCATTTCATTAGTCATTGTAAAACTACGCACAAGAAAGGAATGACATTGAACAAAAGCATGGCATCTTTTCAGTGTGGCAGGGTAGATGTGCCACGCACAGTGCCAATGATGGTTGTCTCATCACAGATTCTTTATGAAAGTACTACCTTACGGAAGATTAGGTGGAGAAGCCCTGTCTGGAAACACAGATCCAAAAACCACCACAAACAGATTGTTATTGGAACCTACTATATGGGTTTATTATCTCATGGCAAGTCAAATTCAGATTACGAATACTTCGTCAGTGGAAGGGGAAGGTAATTGATGGTTCTATTTTTCAGTCCTTATATTTTGTTTGAAACTAATCAATAAAGTGGAAAGAAATTCTATCCATAATTACATTCTCTCAGTTTAAAATAATTTTAAGTTTCAAGAATTTCACTGTACTTAAAAGAAAAATACCTTTGAATAGTCACTGTTTATTTTACTCCAAAGCTACCGTATAAATGAAAACCGTATAAATTTTACGGAATTTTCAGGACCAAAACAGGTACTTTGGAGCTTCATTCTTAAGTGAATGTTTGATAAATCAATTTGAAGGAACCAGGAAAAAGAATGTTTCTAACCTCATAGCACAGAAGCGGCAGAACAGATGGCTTTATTGAGAAGAGTCCTTCACATTCAGGTGTGCTAAGTCACCTGGTGGGATGAGCTCGACATAAGCCCATCAGGTAGTCAGGGGTATGAGGGACAGGTTTGTGTCCATATAAGTCAGATTAAAACAACTACCTTGATTATTTGTGTTAATTTTTATTTTAGTTTCAGGGGAGATAAAAATATAGCTTAATTTATATCTTACTACATTTAACTGTAGAATTCAGTTACTGATAGTAAAGGAGTTTACTTGGAAAAGTTCCTTTTAAGAGGTTAGCATGTTTGCTTCTCAATGACATAAATGTTATCTCAAAAATTTTTTAGAAGCATCACAATATACAATTACTGTTCTAGAACTTACCAACCAGAGGCTATTTGTCATTCCCTTCCTGTACAGTGCCATCCCCATATTCCCTGGCCTGCCCTACCACTTCTCCTCCTGAAACAGCCTCCCTCTGTTTTTCCCCAGGGCAGATGGTGCTGGTTTTTCTCTCACCCCCCTGGACCACTTATTAATTACTCTGCCCATAGGTCTCAGTAGGGATTTGCCCTTTACAACTTCAGTCTTGGGCACTTACTTCATTTTTAAGATCACAAACTCTTTGAAGGAAAACTGTGTCTTGTTCAGACCTGTATATTTTAAATGCTCAGCATAGTTCCTGTACATAATTGGTAAATATTTACCAAATGGATAACTATTTCTTTTTATGTGTCTCAGGTTACCTAGAAGACCTCTACTCCATTCAGTGGGAGCAGCTGGAGAGATTTATCCTGGACAGAACAAAGGAAGACTATTGATGGATTTTAAAGCCACAGTTTGAAAGCATTTGAGAATTCTAAGAAGGTAGTTTGTTCTCCTGCTCTGCACAGGTAGGTCACAGCTGTTTCTGATGCAGCTGAGGAAAATGCAGACCATCAAGAAGGAGCAGGCATCTCTTGATCCTGGTAGCAGTGCTGACAAGGCGATGGTGCTGAATTCTGCTTTCACTGAAGTCTCAGAAGACTTGGCAGCAGGAGAAGAGCTTCTTCTAAGTGAAGGAAGTGTGGGGAAAAACAAATCTTCAGCATGCCGGAGGAAACGGGAATTCATTCCTGATGAAAAGAAAGATGCCATGTATTGGGAAAAAAGGCGGAAAAATAATGAAGCTGCCAAGAGATCACGAGAGAAGCGTCGACTGAATGACCTGGTTTTAGAGAACAAACTAATTGCACTGGGAGAAGAAAATGCCACTTTAAAAGCTGAACTCCTTTCCTTAAAGTTAAAGTTTGGTTTAATTAGCTCTACAGTATATGCTCAAGAGATCCAGAAACTCAGTAATGCTACAGCAGTATACTTTCAAGACTACCAGACCTCCAAATCCAGTGTGAGTCCCTTTGTGGATGAGCACGAGCCCTCAGCAGTGGCTAGCAGCTGCATTTCTGTCATTAAGCACTCTCCACAGAGCTCTCTGTCTGATGTATCAGAAGTCTCCTCGCTAGAACATTCTCAGGAGGGCCCTGCACAGAGTAGCTGCCAGAGCCCTGACAGCAAGTTCCAAGTCATCAAGCAGGAGCCGGTGGAACTGGAGAACTATGCAAGAGAGCCGAGAGATGACCGAGGTGCCTACCGAGCGTCTGTGTACCAGAACTACGTGGGGAATTCTTTTCCTGGCTACTCACACTCCCCCCCTCTACTCCAGGTCAGCCGGTCCTCCAGTAACTCTCCGAGAACGTCAGAAACCGACGATGGTGCAGTCGGAAAGTCATCAGATGGAGAAGATGAGCAGCAGGTTCCCAAGGGCCCAATCCACTCTCCTGTTGAACTTCAGCATGGACATGCCACGGTGGTTAAAGTTCCAGAAGTGAATTCCTCTGCTTTGCCACACAAGCTCCGGATTAAAGCCAGAGCCATGCAGATAAAAGTAGAGGCATTTGATAATGAATTTGATGCCACACAAAAACTTTCCTCGCCTGCTGATGTGACATCTAAGAGACCATTTGAACTTGAGAAGCATAATTCCCCAAATATGGTACATTCTTCTCTCACTCCTTTTTCAGTGCAAGTGACTAACATCCAGGATTGGTCTCTCAGATCAGAGCACTGGCATCAAAAAGAATTTAATGGCAAAACTCAGAATAGTTTCAAAACTGGAGTTGTTGAAATGAAAGACGATGGCTACAAAGTTTCTGACCCAGAGAATTTGTTTTTGAAGCAAGGGATAGCAAACTTAACTGCAGAGATGGTTTCACTTAAGAGACTTATAGCCACACACCAGATCTCTGCTTCAGACTCTGGGTAAATTACTACTGAACAAGCTCTGGGCATTTAGAGGTGTCATTTGCAATAGATGCGTACATTTTGTATTAGGCTGAACTTTCACTGGACCTGTGATGTCATTTCACTGTAATGTTCACATGTTCTCTGTCAGGTGTCTTTTTGTGCACAAAGTATTATGAAGATTAGATTGTGTTTTCACTCTGCCTTGTGTATAGTCAAATAGTCCATGCAAAGGCTGTATATATTGAACATTATTTTTGTTGTTCTATTATAAAGTGTGTAAGTTACCCATTTCAATAAAGGATTGGTGACAAACACAGAATTTCTGCTCCACTGCACTTGATTTTAGGGTAAAGAAAAAGCAATTTAGATACTAAGGTATTCTGCATTTTACTTATTGACTGGAGTTTTCACCCCTGAAAAAGGGAAAACTGAAGTGAAAGTTAAGGAAATGATTTGTTTTTCTCCTAATTTGGCCCAGGCTATAAGTTTGAAAACCTTTCGAAGTGGGGAGGGGAGGGGACAGTGAATTTTTTTTGCATCTGAGACTACTTGGCTAATTATCTGTTTTTCTTTAAAATTAAATTTTCTGTATAGCTTTTTTTTTTTAATAGAAAAATCTGAGTTTGGCATCAGCCTGTCTTTAGTCACCTCTGTTTAAGTATGACACATGGGTGTTAATAGTTGAGTAACTGACCCACTTTATTAATTAGAGGTCTTTTTTTAAAGAGTGAATAAAGACTGAGAATGAAGTCATTTTGAAAATATTACTGTAAATCTTAACAGTTCTAGAGCATAACCATTTAGGGAATTAACCTAGTGAAATTGTTTTTATTTAGTTTCCAAAATCTCAAAGAATACATCAGTTACCACATTCCAGCGTACATGGTCTGAGTATGTATAATGATTTGTGGGGTTTTTTTTATGACTTGTTGATGGTGCATATAAATAATAGCTCTATTTTGGAACTCTTTATAATACCCAAATCCAGAAGAAGACTTCATTCTAAGTAAATTGATGATAAAACCATTATGGTAATTTGTCAGGGATCCTCCACCAATCCCTCATATGCTGACAAACACAGACTGTATTTCTCTTTAGAGGCATTTGGCTTCTGTGTGTGGTGGAGTGTGTGGGTGCTGTTGGTCAGGCACAGCTTTGTTCATAACTACTCCCCTCAGAGCTGCTTCTTTCCACACTGACCTCTTTTCTATCCTAGAAGTAGGTGAAGGGGCTTGAGATGCCACAGAACACGTGTAGAGTGACTTACCTGTATCATGGTGGCCCCTAAGAAGAACCCACCTGTAACATTTCATTTTAGGGATCTACAGCCTTTTGACTGCTTGATTTGAGTAAAAGTCTGATTTTTGTTATGTTAAACTTCCTGTACTTTTATATTTTTAAAAAGTGGTCCTTTGAATTAAAGGTAGTGCTGGTCACACACATAGCCATCCACTTCATCCTTTCGGCCACAATGGCCAGTGTTCTCTCCGAAATCTCCTAGCTCTTAGAGAAATGTGTTGCTGATCTTGGCCTTGGCCTTCTCTCTTCAGTATTTTGCTAGTGACTGGGTGGGGCCCAGAGGCAAATCCATCTTATTTGCCAATGTTACGGGACGGCTAAAGTATTGAATGGCAATCAGAATCCAAAAGCATTTGACAGCCTAGAATGGATTGAACAACTCCAACAACATGAATCATAATAGGGACACAATGTAAAGTTAGGTTCCTCCATCAAACAAAATTTTTAAAGGACATCCAAGTTCACCACTGGGGAAGAAAAAACAATAAAATAACTATACATGTGGAGGGAGAAAAAGCTTCAGTTCCCTGAAGCTTACCATGAGTCAGTTCTCAGTGGAGTATTGGTTATGGCAACACAATGTCCAAGCACAAAGACAACCGTCATGTTCCACCAGGTGCACCCAGGCGGAGAGGCATGGCAGTGGATGTTCAGAGGCAACCAGCAGAGATGGGAGATTTCACAGCTGTGAATGGGAGAACATACTGAAAAAAGGAGCCTGGCTGGTGTGGCTCTGGATGAAGTGCAGGCCTGCGAACCAAAGGGTCACTGGTTCAATTCCCGGTCAGCACATGCCTGGGTGGCAGGCCAGGTCCCCAGCAGGGGGCATGTGACAGCAGCCACACGTTGATGTGTCCCCCTCTCTCTAAAAATAAGTATATAAAATCTTTAAAAAAAACTTGATAAATTGCCTCCAAAAGGGACTAACCTTCTCTGAGGTACTGTAAGAAAGAATAAGAACAAGTGGACAACAGCAAGAGAGGCAGATCATGAGTTCTTGCAGGAAGAACGGCAGGGTTTGGAGGGGTGCAGAGTGGGGCAGCCTACTGGGGCGCCTTCCATATTAACTGCTAATATTGGCTATGGAAGCGAATGTGTCACCCCTGGATGCCCTCTTCCTTAGTCATTTTTCCTTGTGATTTCAAGGATCTAAAAGATATTGTTGGGATGATGTTCAAAATGTTACTCCTTAAAAATAGAAGGATGCATAAACTGGCAATTCCCCCACATTAGGAACCAGAGAAAGATTACACTACAATATTTCTGTTTCATGATGTGAATTGAGGAATGCTGCTGCCTCTCCCTCCCACTCACAGAGTTCTAAAATGATATAAAATGTGTTTAAAGCCAAATCTTAACTACTCAAATGTAAGAAACAAGCCTCAGAATACCAGAAGGCTTGCGGATTCCCAGAAAGATGGCTGTCAGGTGGGCCTTGATAGGGAAGAAGCCACAGCCAGCAAAACAGATGCTTCCAAGGGCCAGCCCCCACTGGACACGAGAGAGGGGATCCAGATACTCAGCAGTGGGTTCACTGGGACATTACAGCAGAAACCATGCGTTTCCCTCCTACACGTGCGGGACAGGGGAGTGGGAGCAGGGAAGGCGGTTTGTGGACTCACAGAGGCAGGGCCTCGCCCCTCAGCCCACAGTCCCCTGTGGAATGCAGGCACGACATCCCCACATGGCCCACCCAGCAGCACATCCTTCCTGTGTCCAACAGTATCTCATTGTGAATATTATTTGATTACTACGCCTATCCTATAAAGGAGAACATTGAGAATAAGGGGTTAACTCACGAAAACTCTCACAGCAGCTAGAACCCAGGCCACAAGGGAGTAGGAAAAAGCAGGCCAGCAAGCATTGTCCCTGACACTGTAGTCCTTCCCATCATAGTCCCAAGGGAAATGAGTGTGGCAAGTGCACAGGAGAAAAGGGGGAGTCTAAGGAAGTGTCCGTGACTTTGCTAGTAAAACTTCTGAGCATCTACTTTTCTATTGCCTAATAGTTGTGTAATAACTCAATTTTTTATCTTCAAGAAACAAATACTCCCAAATGAAAACAGCCACATCTGTGTAGATAGCCCCATTGGCATGAGTGGTCGTACGCATTACCTCTACTGAGGTCCAGTCCCTCGTAAATGGGTCCCACTGAACTGGGAGCTGTTCAACTCATTTTAAAAAACCAGACATTGTCCTTCAAAAATGAGAATCATTGGGGGCAGCCAGTTGCTATTTAGGTTTTTTTAAGGGTTTGAGGGCAGGGATTAGGGCTTGTTTAGGGAGAACAACGATTGAATTTTTTGTACAGTGGGCCACAAGCTGCGTGCACCAGAAAACTTTAAATGAGGAAAACTTGCCAAGAATGTAAAATTGTAGATATCAGCGAGGATTGTAGAATAAAAGGAAATTCAGAATTATGAACTGCATTCCAATTAGAAACATGAACTAGGGTGTCTTCATGGAAGGTGACATAAAACTGGGCAGGTTTAAAGACTGGCAGTGTTTTTCACAGAGCCAGCAGAGACGGTTTCCGATGGACATAAGGAGACAAGTGAGTCAGAAGCTGATGGACATAAGAGGGGCCAGCCGAGGCAAAGGAGAACAGGTAACAGGAGGAGGTAACAAAGAGCGTGCTTACACAGCCAGAAGGACCTCCTGCTATTGCTGCTGAGTCATCACACAGGGACTGTTCAGGAGTGATGGTGGTGTTGAGTATGATCATAATGCATGGCAGACGAGTAGAGGCCTTAATAAAGTAAAGTAAATAAGCAGAGTAACCTAGGCAGGTGTAACTGCCGTTTTTGATACCTCCAATTTTGTCAGTGTTATCCACTTGAGAAGGAGAAGGTTACTTTGGGGAATGTCTTTGAACAATGTCCAAGGTGCTGAAGGTCAAGAACAGACACTTTTGGAAGCACACAAGCATGAATTCCGAGGATAGGAAAGCGGGGTGGGAGGCAGGAAGTCATCCAGCCACAATATATAGTGATTTAACAGAAGGGAGATGAGGAACAGGAGAAACCTCAGAATGAAACCACCCTTGAAGTAGGCAGATACTTCAGTGCAAGGAGAATGTAAAAAAGTTATTCTAACAGCTGTGCCAGATTTCCCATGAGAGAGGGAACTTCCTTTTTGAGAAAGTAACTTCGGTGCACTACTGAGCTCATAGAAAAACACTAAAAAAACTATGTCAGCAGATTGTGGGCATTGAGGAGAGAGATTGCTTTGCTGAGAAAGTGACACAGGCAATGGGGTCCTGCTTTGTGCTTCTCAGGGGGTGGGAGCTTAGGGGCTACTTTCAACAGGAAGAAGGGAGAGAGAAAAGAGAAGGGAGGGAGGGGGAGAGGAGGAGACACTGGAATATGAGCAAATATGAGGAATATTAGCAAAAACATTTCTTCCATTTCCTCCTCAAATTGGTCTGTGAGTCCTACTAGACTTTCAGTGTGTTTGTGTGAGTGGATTTTTGTGTGTCGCGGAACTTTATATCTGGGTCAGCACTCTGCAGAGAAAGGCAGCCCTTCTGGGAGCCAGCGCTAAGGTGGGGTGACGGTGAAGGCTGAGGCCATGGGGCCTGCAGAGCCCATAGAAGCCTTGGACCTTGACAACCATGCAGCTGAGGCTGAGGGACCACCTGCAGATCTCAGCGCTCAGGGAGGCCTGCTAATGATCAATAAATAGAAATTGCCTGTGAGTACCCAGTTTTGTGCTACCTGCTGTGGAGGAAACAGCAAAAAGAAACAGTGTCTCTTGAAGAATTTTGAATTTGCTTGTGAAAAAAAGACCAAAACACTAACAATGGTATAATCCAATAGACCTTACCAAGGGGTAGAACATGTGGGGAACAGATGCCTGTGAAGGAAGCTCAGAAAACAGATTGCATGCAGTCACAGTGGTGACCCGAGGGATATCTGTGCTAATGGAACTGGGCTGCAAAGGTTATTAGAACTTTGTCGAGAAGAGCAGAAAGCGGGGATCTCGCTGCCATCAAGGGAAGCAGTGAAGGTACTCTGCATTCCTGGAGAAGTGGATTTATTTAGAGGATTGGTAAGAAAAAAATTAGAAAGGAATTGTAGAACGAGTTGCAGAGGTCCTTGAATTCCACTTTAAAAAATGGCCCTGAGTCACTTAGGGCAGCAGTGGGGGGCAATGTGAGCCCTCCCGTCCCATGAAGAAGGGCAGAGGTCGCTGGGCTCCCTGCCACTCTGAGCTGCCCTGTGCCTCGCAGGGCCAGGATTGAAAGTGACAGGCTGCCTTTATGAATCCGTGTCACAAGGTTGGAAAGGTTCCCCAACTCACTCACCCTTGAAACCTGGACTCTCAGCTTCTCCACTCTGTTTGCTAGCCCTGTCCCCATGCACACTGAATTGTCTGGAGAAAGATGGGAGAAGGGTTAGAAAAAGAACCACTGCCATGAGGAAGAAGGAGGAAGTGGTGTAGGCATGTAGGAAGAGCCAGGAGAAGGCAGAAGGTGCTCTAGGAAGTGACAAGGCCAGACCTGCCCAGAAGAAAAGGGGTGGGGGAGGGGGGAATGGGTTCTGTAGGGAGAAGGGGGCAGCCAGTGGGGCTGGAGGAGGGAGGTGGTTGCGAGGGACACAGTGCAGTCTAGGAAGGTGGTGTCAGGTGTCATAGTTTCCTTGTTTTCTCAGAGCACCTACAACTCACTCCTAAAATGCCACACTACTAACCTTTCCCACCAAG